>JARHVA010005088.1:700000-992500 GCA_037957365.1 Torreya grandis
TAGAAGGGATCATCTTGGGATCTATTTTAGCCAATGAACTGTCTAAAGATAGAGCATTTTAGAATCTAAGAAATATCTTCTGTTAGACACTTCTAGTTTGGTTAGATTTTAGTTGGGCCATTAGATTGGGAACATACAGACAATCTAGAGTGAATCCAAGGCTATAAATAGAGGTGCAGAGATCAGTAGGGAGGATGATCAGATACTTAGAGATATTTTTCTGAGAGAATTATTATCAACAGTTTTAGACTTTCTAGAGCTTTGATTAGGAGTATCATTTGCCTTTGTTCTATTTTTTGAGTCAGAAAGTTTATGTAACTGTGCATGTTTCTATGCCTCTTATGTGACTATGGAATTAATAAGAAGATTGAATCTTGTGCCTTTGTTGATATTTTTTGTGTCACTACAAAAGTAGTCTAAGCTGTGAGCCTCTATTTCTATTATTTTCATCTTTTACATTGATCATGCCTTGTTTTCTCTTAAATGTAATTGAATCTTACATATAGTCTCATTGTGCTCAAAATTAATGGTCGAATTATATCCAGGCCCATCACCATAGTTAGATTTTATTTCTTGCATTTATGTTACTTTTTAAAATTCCTATCCCTTTTCCTAGTATATGCTTGATATAAAGAAGAGACCAGCTTCTTAAAAATCTGGAGGTTGTTTCAAGTCACAAGTCCCATATCTTGAAACTTCCCATTGTTGGTGTTAGAAACAAGCGCAATTTTAACCATCAACAAATGCTATGAAATTTAAATTTCTAGCCATCATGGGAGGTATGAAACTGATGGGTATACTTGTAAGAGATGAAAAAAAATTAAAGATATACTCTAGGGTAAGGTACAACTAATTGTGATCTCTTTTTAGACAAAAATGATAATAAAAAAAATCATCTCTTACCTTTACTATATGATCTTGTTTGTTTTCTTGGCATATGTAAACCTTGAATTTTTAAATTTGTAATCCATTGGAGTCACTAGGTGATTTTAAAATGTGTAATAATATCATAAAAATATTGTATATAATAATACCAATCTCATTGTAATTTTTGGGTCCCATTTGGTGTGCCAAAAACTATTATCACATAGATTTTTCACCCATACATGATGTCATAGCTCACTGTGCAAAAAATATAATGATACAATGGTATCACCTCTAAGATGTAGGACCTTGGAGAATTTATGTGAAAATTTGATAAGGATATCTTAATTTCACTAAATTTTATGCAAATGATAAATTAATAACTTATATACAAATTTTGCTTCTTTAGTGATCTTTGGTCCTAAACTAGGGTTTGATTGGAAAAGTGTTTTTGAGAATGAAATTACAAAACTGAAAGTGATGATTACACCAAATATTTTGTAGTGGATTTTAATTATTTCTTGAATGAACATAACAAAATGGAAAATATATTGAAATTTTTATGAGCACAAATTCACGTAAATGTGAAATCAAAGGTAATAATTGGTATTTTTTATACAAGGGACAAGATTATTTATTTTTTATCAATCAATCTTCCAAAAGGGTAGAAAATACCACAAATGAAATTTTGTGACTGAAATAATAATTAAAATATCTAAAAATATTCAAATAACCTTACATACATATATATTTTTCAAATAGGAAAGGTAAATCTTAAATTTATTCTCATTCTCTAGAATAGAGCATGTAGAGGAATTATTCAAAATGTATAATAATATTTATAGTAGGAAAAGATAATGGGATATGCCATATTTCCCATAATTATACAAAATATCTCATAAAAGAGATGTAATTAACAATGAATTCCAATTCCTAGTAGAAGAACATGCAAACATATAAACTTCATGAAAAGAGGCATGATCTATAGTTACAATAGCATCTTTGGCATGGAGAACAAGTTAAAAAAATAACATGCAAGAACTAGGCATGATCTTTAGCTATTGTAGGTGTGGATAGACCTTAAAAATATTCATGCAACACCTTAATTCTTCTCCAATTCATCTACAACTTCATATTCATGCAATAGGGGTGCCAAAGTGAAACTCAATATTTTAAACAAAAGATAACTAAAAATAACTTAAGTTATTTTTTTACAAAAGCTCTAATTTTTAATATTTAGTTAGGAATTCTAAAAATTTTAGGTCACACAACTTTGTTAAATTGTAATTACATTTTACAATATGTGATTTTATAACTTAAGCAACTTAAAACTTTTCAAAATAGAAAGTGAAAATTACACAACTCTTTCTCAAAAAGAACTGTCAAAATGATAGTTATAATTTATAGTTTGTATTATTGAAACTTTAAAATACTTTTACAACAATGAAAATACATTATACAAAAATGATTTTGATGGAAAGAATGAATCTATATCCAACACTTTTGTAGACTCTTTATCCTTCTCAGCATATATTTTCTTAACATATGCATCAAAACCCTTTAAAATCTTTAGGATTCTATCTTCATTAGCACAAAAAGAATAGAAGTTGGTTATCTTGAAATCTAATATGGTATAAAAAATTTCCATCTTGGATGCCTTGTATTATTGAGTCTATTTACCCATTTGATCCAATGTGTTATGATACTTCATGAAATGGTGGATAGAGATTAAGTTTAAAACTATATCTCATGCAAATTATTTTTATACTACTTCTTTGATTTTGTTATGAACTTACTATATTGAGAAGACTTGGTCTTGATAATCTATTGGTTGAAATGACAATTTATTCAATAAATAGTCAATGTCATATAGCACGTCAGTGGATTTATCATGTGAAACTTTGGCCTTATGGGCAGTATTTGTGAATATCCTTATTCTAAATTGAGTTACTTAGTCTAACTCCTCTTGCTCTCTATTTTTTAGTATCTTTTATGCAAGAAGGATATCCATATCAATTAAGTCCACATCTATGAATTTTGGATAGAAAAGATTCAATATTTCTACCTCTCCCTCATACTTTTTGATATGTTCTCTTAGGGTGGCCCTTATATCTTTAAAATTGGTATAATGATTACATTATCAATTATATAACTCTTTTTCGCTTTGACAAGATTTCTTCTACACATTCCTTAGTGGCCCTTCCCATGCTAGTAATTTTTTCACTACATCAAGTGTTTCCTAATCTATGATCTAAGTGAGAGGTTGTGTTGGTTAATCATTAGGCTTGATGAATTTCTGAAATGCGATTATTAATTGTTCAACCTTGTTCTTTATTTTATACTTAGTGACTTTGTCACTATCCAAATTTTCAAAGAGGGAGTTAATGCTAGATTGAACATCATGTTTCAACCCCTCCCTCATAGTAAATCTAAGGTGACCTTTTGATACTTTGTAATCCCCCACCACTAGATATTCTTTTTACTTATCTATTGGGTAGACTGTAATCTCCACATAACTTTCCCTTATCAAGTCATATGATATTCTTGAAATGGTATAGGGAGTTGTCTTGGATTTCTTGTGTACACCTAAAAGATCAAATTCCATTCTACTTGGGGACACCATTTTATTACATTTATTTCCCATTGTCTATGCTAACCAATTATGTGTAGCATCTTGTTGTGCTAAAACTATCACTTTAGAATATGTAGCTAAAGATGTTGCACTCGTAGGCATGGTGACAAGTGTTGTATCCTATACTAATATTTCCACTAATTATTTTGCAGTTGTCTTCTTTACCTCTTTACCATTTGGGCCAATATATTTCTCCTTTATAGGGGTTGGGGTTACTATGGAAGTAGAAGAGGCGAGGGAAATGGAAATGGATGTGTCTACTAGGGGTGTGGGAGATGGAAGTGATACTGATGGAGTAGACACATGGATTTGGAATTGAGGAACCAATAGAAGTGTAGAGTCCAAATCCTTAAATGAGTCAATTAAATTGGTAGCAACACTTAGGGTTGGTAAAGTGGGAATATGAAGGGGGATGAATATGGAGCTATAATTATCCCAGGGGTTGGGATAGATAATGGGATTGTAGTCAAAATGATTGAATCCATAGCTATATACCACTAGGTAGTGTTGGTGATTAATGGAATAGAAGTAATTATAGGTGAGATGGAGGAAATTATGAAATAGGGGAGTGAAATTGTAGGAGAGGGAAGTGAAATGAAAACATAACTATCCACTTGAGGGGAGACCTGAGTTTCCAATTGACTCAATTGAATTATGGGTAATGGACTTATTAACATAGGGAAACTTGTGGGAATTGAGGGTGGAGTTACTTGAGGTGAAGGAGGAGTGGAGATAGGAAGAGGAGCTGTTAGATCAATAGGAATGATATAAATAGGTTGGGGATATATTATAGAGATGACAGTAATGACTATACTTGGGATGGGGATTGAATTTGTACTAGCTCCAACTACAATTGTATATTTTGATGAAATGATTATGGGTTGATCTATTTTTGTTCCTTCTTTTTTTGTTTGTCTCATCTTTTCATTTGATTTCTTCCTTCTTTTATGGGAAATGATTTGCCTATCTGGTTGCTGTATTTCTTCTACTCTATTAGAACCCTTTGTTGATGGTGGTATATTTATTTCCTTAAGTTTTAATAGCTGTTCATTGATACTTACTTTCTCTTTAGTCAATCGAACCCCTTTATTCATGATCAAGTTGAGAGTTTTATTTATCACATGGGTAGTTCTATCTATTACAGAGAAGGACTCACACATATACCACATTATTGATGGAAGAAGTTACAAGTGGATCTTACTATCATGGCAAATCTTGTCTATTAGGGACTCATTATATACCAAGTCCTTTAGGATATGTGCCAAGTCAAAAGTTTTAACTTAATCCAATGTCATTCTTCAATATTCCTTCAATATCCCTTTCTCTTCATTATCCAAGTCTTCCCAATAGTATTCAAAATAGGGGACATGGGAATATGTGTAAATTCATAGTGTATTAGTGATGTTGACATGACCATCATAGAATGGCCTTGCATCCAAATCCCTCAAGGTCATTTGCTTCATTTATACTTTTAAACATCTAGCTTTTATGAAGGAGGGGCATGTGTATCTACCTATACTAATGGTAAAATGAATTCCAAATTTTTGTTTTTAGGATAATAGATTGAGTCTCAATAAGTTATCTCACTATCTCCATTAAATCCCATTTATCACTCACATATCTCAGAAGGGTGTAAGGGAAACCAATGTATACCTTGATATATCAGTAGGTGAGGAACTAGATAAAATAAGAAGCTTGATTGGTAATCTCTAAAGTGGAAGCATTAGAGAATATCTTCATCTCTTGTTCCTATTGAACATTACTATGATCTACTAGATAAATGCATCATTGACTATCCTGAAGTGCTACCTAATTTCCTCAAGAGTGAGGTTAGGCTAATAGTTAAACACTTTATTTTCCTTAGTAGCTACTATGTTTAGCCTTGGTAAAGCTCTTCTTTTTTCCAATATATATACTGGGTAGAAGGTCATATAGAATCTCCCTATGGTTTTTACCTCCATCAACTACTTGCAAAGGGAGTTACTGATGAGTTATGCCTAGTGGATGTATTATTTATTCTTGTGGATGACCCATATACTGATACATCCAATCTTAGAAGCTCTTTGCATTTGGGATGCTAGTTATCCTATGTAGTAATATGATTATATAGCCTACCTCATAATTGAAATAAATCCTTTCCAATGTCTTAGGCAATTTGGAGGATGTAACCTTTAGGATTCTTAGGCACTTCTTATTCATTAATCTCTAACATCTTATGTTATTATCTTAGTAGAAATTTCTTCATGATTCTAGAGTTATATCTAGATAACTCTCAAATTATAGTATCACAAACACAGTCAATTAAATTTAGGTCCATATTTAGAATCCTTTCCCCTTTATCATTTATCACCTCTCTCTTATCCACATCTTAATGTTATGCTAGAATGAGTACCAACTCAAGGCTTTGCATAGTCAGGGGAAACCTATTGATTGGGGTAGCCTAGACTCATAGATACTCTAGATATAGTTATTTTTGAATTTAACATTGATCTTGGTCTAGAATTCACCTAAGTCAATGTGACCCAGGCTTTTATCTATAATCTTAGTTATGTTGGATTCTAGATTGAGAGTGATACTAGGTCCTTGGGACTTGAAATTCATATTTTTCCCATATATGGATTCTAGATAGAATGCTAAGGCAAAAACAACTACAAAGTTGCTAGGATTTCTAGGTGCTCAATGTAGGTGTAAAATGTAGTGAAACTTGAAGTTATTTTGTGAAGGTGAAAATTTTGTGGGAATGTGAAGTTGTAAAGTAGTTTGAAATAAATGGTGAATATTGGAGGTGTAATTTGTAAGTGAAAGCATTGATGGAACTTAGAGTTGTTTAAAGAACTAGAAAACTCCATAGAAATGTGGGGTTATAACTAGAGGTATAAATCCCTGGCTGAGATGGGAGGTTTAAATTGTAGGTCAAAAGTACATAGGGGCTATGGAATGATCTTATAAGGAATATTCATGTAGATAGGAATATGCTAGGAATATTTTTGGTATATGAAAATCCTAGGTTTTTAATGCAAATTTTGGGAAAAAAATCTAGGTCTTTAGTGAATGGAAATGCTTAGGAACTTTGTGAAATGAGAACACTATAAATTCAACCCAAAACTAAATGATGCTAATGCAATGCAAAGAAATCCTAATCTTATAATCAAATCTACACAAAACATTTGTAGGAATGAATATAAATCAATCAAGATTTGAGATGTGGGAAATGATAGATTAAAAAAAAGTAGGATTTCAAACTAAATACCATGTATGGAATTGATGGCAGAGTGGCAAGGCTTGAGGTCATAGTGCATGATGAAGACTATGTGGTATCATGGCATGGCTTGCATGTAGTTTCATAATTCAAGATGGGAGATTGAAAATGTAATTAGCAAGTTAAAAATGATTTTAACAAACCCTAATTTCAATTATATATAGAACCTTGAAATAAATTCTCTTATGGTGGTTGTTGCTAGAGATTCAAAGTCTTAAAGAAATTTTGTAATTTTGAAATTTGCTAATTATACATTAACCTTCAAATTTTGTGGGCTAGGTGAAGTATTGAAAATGGGAAGGTGGAACTCAGGGAATAATTTGATATTTTGAAAATTATAATTTGCACTTGGAGTTCTAGATTCCATAGGGAAGGTGGTCAGTGGAAAGTGGAACCTAGATTGTAATTTATAATTTTGAAAATTATAAATTACTCCCCAAGTTTTGATTTTTGGTTCAAGTGTTGCATGCGAAGTGGAACTTTGATTGTAATTTGCAATTTGTAAAATTACAACTTACAATCTGAGCTCTAGTTTTTATGGGGTACTTGGTTAGTGGGAAGTGGAACTCTAATTTTAATTTATAATTTTGCAAATTTTAAAATGTAAGCATGTTTCCAATTTCTACTAGCTAATGTATTATGGGATTTAAAGTCTGGTAAATAATTTCCAATTTTGTAAACTACCAATTTTATTCCAATATTTAGATTATGTTGTCTAATGTATTGTGGGATATGGATTTTTGGAAGCAATTTTTAATTTTGCGAACTATAAATTTTAGTCCAATCTTCAGATTCCACAAGCTTAGGAAAATGGGTGTTTTATGTCAGTTTAAGACATTTTTTATTAAAAAAATAATGGGTTTCCCTTAGGGTAATTTATATTTTCATATTTTTTGGGATAAAAATACCAATATTTTTTATGACCTCTATCAAGTGATTACTTGCTAATCATTTTCTTTATAGTAGCCTTCTAGTTCATTAGGCATAGAGTAATTTTAAGCTTAACACACTTTAACTTGTGAAGAAAAAAAATGGGATTTTCCTAAACAAGAACAAAAAGACAAGAACATAACAAATAAAGGAAACTAAAACTCCTAATGAGTTGACCTGTGTGAAAGCATTTATTTTGAAAAACATAACTAACCCTAATATATATAGAATTTCAATTTTTGGAATGAATTCCAATCTTGAAATCAATTTTTTAGGTATATCCCATTAATTGGGATAGGAAGTTATGATCCATCAATCTTGGATAGCTAGAATTCATTAGTTCCTTTGCACTGAGTTATAATGTATGGGTTGCTCCATATTACATCAAACATGGTGTGATTTCCTAGTTTAGCCTTGTCTACATCCCGTTTGAGAACCAGTCTCTTCATTAAAGCTTATGTCAAAAGTTTTTTTTGTCAAAATTCCACTTTTTTAAAGACAAATTTGATTCTAGAACTTTTATTGATTGGTTCTTGATTTCTTCTAGTTCCATGAATTCTTTCAATCTTAATGTCATTTCATCATTATCAATCAAAGCCAATTGATGATTAAGTTCTAAAGATGGTAACTTAACTAAAAATGAGACTTGGGCTTCCTTTCCATATGCCAATATAAATGTGGAGTTTCTAATGTATCTCTTAGGGGTTGTCATATCAAACCACAATTCTTATTTCAACTTTGTGTGCCATGTCCTTTGGTTGTCCTCCATTGTTCTTTCGATAATTCTTATGAGGTTCTTGTTGGTAGACTCAGCCAAGACATTACCCTAAAGGTAAAAATTGGAATAATTACTCATGTATAAACTATTATTTATAGCACATTCACTCACTTGAGTACCCATAAAATCTTTGGCATTATTTGATATAATGATGTGAGGAACACTAAACCTCAAGATGATACCATCCATGAATTCCAAGATAGATGCCCCCATGGCATCTTTTAGTGAAATTGATTTAGTCCATCTTCTAAAATAGTTCATTACTATAAATACCCTTTTATGTCCTACACTTAATGTTGTATTGATCATAAGAATGAAATCTAGTCCCTATTGAACAAATGGTTGGTCTTCTTGAATTGGTCTAAGAAGGAAAGTTGCTAATATTTATTTTCCTATGAAGTAAGTAAAATTATCATAGTTCCTTACCCATTAATGGGAATATTTTAGTATTTTAGGCCAATAATACCCCCTACTCATTATTTTGATGGTCATGGTTCTTGTAGATAAATGCCCACTTGATGGGCCATCGTGAAATTCTTTGAGCACATTTAAGACTTGATCATGATTGATAAATCTTAACATAACTCCATTTATATCTTTTATAAATAATATTTCATCCAAAAGAACATAAGTAATGGATTGGATTCTAAAATAACTTTTCTTGGAATTTTCAAAGTCATATGGGTACTCACCAGTCTAAAAGAAGATAGTCATGTCATAGATCTAGCTATTGAAAAGAGGTGGATTGGCTGGCTGAGATGCACTTTGATAATATACCACTTTAGATACTACTTCAACACTCTTGATATTAGAATCTAGTTGTTCACATAATCCATTCTCTCCTTTTAGTTTTGCTATTTTGATGTCCATGTCATATTCCATGACCTTTGTGATCCATCCTAGTCCTTTTTTCATTTATCTCCTGACTCAATAGGAACTCTTTGATTGGTGACTAACCATTAGATGCATTTTATTATTGGTGAGTATATGCCTAAAATTTTTGAGAGCCTTAATCATAGCATATAATTGCTTCTCCATGAAATTGTAACTTTCTTTAGAATCCTTCAATTATTGACTAAATAAAGATATTGGCTATTCTAATTGTTTTTTATTCTAATAAGTTAGAATAGTTGAGATGTTTCCTTCCCCTCCAAAATTTTAGAGAATGAAATCTTTCTTAAAATTTAGATTGACTAGGGTAGGACCCTAAGAAATAGCCTACTTGATGGCTTCAAAACTATTTTTTCCTTTTTGTGTCCAACTAAAAATAGTACCCTTCTTGAGCATTGCAGTAAAGGATTTGGACATAGATTAAAAATTTGGAACAAATCTTCGTATGAAGTTGACTTTTTGAGTAAACTATGTAATCCCTTCTTATGGCATGGAAGTGCTATTAAAAATATATCACTTATTCTTTTTGGGTCTATGGTAAGACCTTATTTTGAAATAATATGTCCTTGTAGTTTACCCTCATGATTTGAAAAAATACACTTATTTGGATTGAGTTAAACTCTAGATTGTCTACACCTTTTAAAATATTTCCTAAGGTGATCCAGCTATGCATCAACATGCTTTGATTAAATAGTTATATCATCTAGGTATACTAGGATCATCTCATTTATCAAACCACTAAAAGCCATATCCATGGCTCTCTAGAATGTTATACTAGCATTAGTCAGACCAAATGGCATATTTTTATATTAATATGTACCCCATTTTATGGTAAAATTAGTCTTGAACTAGTTTGATTCTTGTACCAGGATTTGGTTATATCCAAAACAATCATCTAGAAGGGAAAATATTTCAAATCTTAATATAGTTTGTAGAATTTTCTCCATGGGTGGAAAAAGATAATGATATTTTATTGATGCTTTATTCATAACCCTCAAATTTACACAAACCTTGATTTCACAATTTTTATTTCTTATAGGAACCAAATTAGGAACCCAAGATGAGTGCTTTATATGAAATATGATGTTATCCTCTATCAATTTTGATAGCTCACTCTTCATCAAAGTTCATATATTTAGATTAATTGGTCTCTAATTTTTTCTAATAGGCTTGATATTTAGATCAATCTCTATTGTATGTTGGGATAAGCTAGGTTACATCCCCTTATATCATGATAACTATAAGTGATGTTATCATCAAAATCTTGACACAACTCAATAACATATTAGTTTTCATAATCATTGGATATCTTTCATATCTTCAATGATTTCCATTTCGAGATGACAATTAGATCACAATCTTCTTCATCTATAGTGATGTTCTTCTTTTCACCTTCCAACTGATCCTCTAAATTGAAGATGTTTTCTAGAGTAATAAGACCCATGGGTAGTTTTTTTGTCTTTAACTAGATGATTTGATCTCCATATTGATCTTGAAATTATGACTAGGTCCTATCAGATAATTTTTCTTCTTCTCTCATGAAATTTATAATCTACTAATAATTATTGAAGACTTGCCAATTAGTTACATTATCAAAATTAGACGGCCTTATTATCAACCTTACATGCTAGTTATTTTTATTATTTATTTTTATAAGTAGGTTATATTGGGATCCTACCAAGGCCATATGATCAACATATTTATGTTATGATATTAGTATCACTTGAATGTTTAAAGTAGTGAAGTCTTATAATAGGTTCCAAACCATATGTTTCTAAGATCTTTGAAAATTATTCTTATTTATGCTCTTAGATCTTATTTGTTGAACAATAAACTCACTATCACCAAATATTTGTAGGGATTTTATTCCTCTCTCCTTGGCTAATTTTAGACCTTGAATCAATTATTCATATTCATCTACATTTTTGTGTTGTTAAACCAAATTCTAAAATAATAAAGATACCTCTCCTTTTGTGGAGATATCAAGACAATACTTATACCTACACCATTCCTGATTCTAAAACCATTGATGAATGATTGCCTCATTCCTTAAAGATCTTCAATTTATTTTCTAGGTTTAGGATGATTGCATCATTTTCATGAATGCAATATGTACCCAAGTATTTTTCTTATATATAGTTAAAAGGATAAAATTGGAGGGTTGATCCCCATTTATCTAGATGAGTGTCTGTAATCTCTTTTATAGGTGTTGTAACTTTGAGATCAATCTCCTCTTCTTGGTCCTACAATATACAATTCATGTTGATAGGGATGGAATGTATGGCTCAATATGATCTTTAGTGATTGCCTCATATTTTATTATTACTCTTGTTCCATATCTCTTCCTCAGAAACATGCGAAACCAATCCACAGATAGATAGCCTCACATTTTTATAGTAAAGTATCATGAAAAATGAATGGAAAAATAAGGGGGAAGATTTATAACTGAGATATCTTGGGAAATTAACAAGCTTGAATAGGTATGAATAGTGAGGTTTAGACCCTTTATTATTCCTAGTATTTGAATAGTAGTCCCATCCAATTGAACCACACCTTTATTGATACAATTATATTCTATACCAAGGGTATCAATTAATTGTTTTAGGCATAACATAATTGATATCCCCTAAATCTACCATGTAATTATGAATGAGATGCTTCCCTACTATGAGTAAAAGATAAAAGGGGGAGGATTAACATTTTTGCTTGTTTTAATTTTAATTTGTTGTTTACATAAAGTAATTAAATCATTATGTCCCTTGGCTGGAACCTTGTCTATTATCTGGATGTTTTTCAAAGCTTTCTATAACAAATCTCTTTATACTCAAATGGATAGTGTTTCCCACATAGTGACATTAAAATTAGTCTTTTTCATCTACTATATAATGTTAAAAGGAATATTACCAACCTTTTTTGGTGCCCTTGAGGGAGCTATGCCTTCCTCCATGAGATTTGTATTTGGTACTTTCGCTTTGCGAGGGCCAGTGGGCACAAAGGGTGACCTTTGTACTATGTTTCTCTTTGTTGGTTCTTGTACAACTTTGGAATTTGTAGCTTATTCCAACTTGGGAGGTTGATCACTTTCTATATATATTTTATTTGAACATGTATTGGCTATCATTAGACCTATACCATTAAATAATTCCTCCTGATTTATGCCACAAAAGTCCTCTTACTAGTTTAGAAGACTAGTATCACCCTAAGTAGGTTCTTATATATCTTCTTATTGGGAAGTGAAATTTTCTTGCTTTATTTGTGTATTTGATATGCCTTATGTAGACATCCAATTCCTAATAGTATTTGTGTTTTAATTATCAATCTTATTCTATTTTCATTCAAATATACAATTTAGGACAAAATCAATTAAAACACGCTAAATGGGTCAAGCCTATCATATAAAAGTGTTGATATAGGATAAAGTATCCCTAAATTTGGAAATACATTTTATGTGACTCTTAACATTGATTAACTCATTTCAAGTCAAAATGATATTTTGCCTTTTCGCACTCTAGATCACTCTTTTCTTCTAATTCATTAGTATACATCATCTACCTTTGTTATCTTGTGTCAAAAACATCCTAAATGGGATAAAGGTCCTTATGCATCTAACATCACCTTCTAATTTCTCATGAGTCAAATTATGACCTAGTAATGTAAATTTTTTACCATTTTGATTAATTTTGCATCAATTTCCAAGGAATTACACTAACATTGATTAATCTTATTTAAGATAAGTAATTCAAATCAAGATCTTAAGTGGATTTTGCATGGAGGCTATTGATTATTTAATTATTGGAAATTGATTCTCAATATCTATATCACCTAATGACATGATCTATGGGGTGGCATCCTCAAGCCATCAATGCAATAGATATCAAGATTATGGACACCCATGCCTAATTTATGCCTCTTCCTCTCAAATATTTGAGAGGATATTTATGGATTTATTATGCAGTATTAGATTAATTCATGGCCACATATCTTAATCTTGATATAGCATGACATGGTTTATCTTGACCCATTTGAAAAGTTTATAAATAAGAAGGCATATAACATCATTTCTAATCTTAAATTATGTAAATTTATAATGCAGGGTTATCTCCACAAATCGTTTCTATTTTGATAAATGCTTTATTTGTAATAAGTTATCATTATTTGATAGGCATAGTAGTGATTTCATATCATGAGCCTAGGTTATGCATAGTGATCTTGAGATGATGGAGGAGTTTGGCATCCATTGTTGACAAAGATAAGAACACTAGATCAAGGGGAAACACATGTTTGGATCAACTCTTAGATGGTGGAATCACTTGGGAAGGTAACTGGTATTTTCTTTATTTCAATTGTTCTTAATTATAATTTCCAAACCCCATTGGAATAGGTTTGCCTACATTATTAAGTTCTATATGCATTATTTGTGTTTACATGACTAATGTTTGAATAACGTTCTTTGTAATCCAATCCTACATCTTGGCACACTTGGTGGGACCATAGAGTCCATTGAATCAAGGAAGACATTATGTAAATTTTACATTTTCATTTTAATAATTAAAAAGCCCTTAAACATCATTTTTTATCCCATTTTTTAATTTTTCTAACATTTTTTGTGTGCACATAGGTTACATAGTGACAAATGATGATTCTTAGTGACCGGTGATGGTTAGGTGTGACAATAATTGGTTACGTTATAGGGGAAAATACATTAAAAATTTACATTTTGAGATTTTATTAAAGTTTGTTTCTAATGATTTGAGTTTTTTAAGTCTCTAGTCTAAACATAGTATTGATCCATAAGCTTATCTTATGGATATTTTATCGTAACAAACATTTTCAAGCCTAACATTTTTGCCTTCGGGTTTTCAGGTAACCACTGGTGATTATTTTCAACTGGAAATAGTTGGATTTCAATTGGTGATGGTCTTTTAGGAATTGGCACCAGTCAATAGTGACCAACATCAGTCTTTGTGTTTTAAAAAAAGAAACATAGACCGAAGAGAAATAAAACCAAACTTTCTTATTTCAAAAGTGAAAGTAACTCAAAGCTAAACAATATTATCTAACTTTTTACATAAGACAAACACGGAAATTGATTAATTTTATCTTAATTAAGTATTTTAAACCTTCTTTTGATGCTTAAAAAGAATTAGAAAACTTTCCATTTAATTTAAAAGGAAAAATTACTTGGTTTTTTTGAATGTTTAGTCATCATTTTTCAAAATATTTTGCAACTTAAGACCAAGGGGCCAAAAAACATCACCAAACACTTCAATTTATTGATTAAAACCAAACTCACTTAAATTTTTTGTTTTGTATGTCATTTATCATTTAATTTGTTAAATTATTTGAAAAGAAAAGAATTTGTGTGTGTATGCTCTCCCCTCATCCCCTATAGGGAACTTGGGTGATCAAATGTTCCATTTTCAATACAAATTGTACCTTTGTCTAAGGTGTAAATAGGATGTTATCGAGGATCTCCCCAAAACTTGCATGGTTTGGGTGATCTAAAATAAACGTATAAATCCTTTTTACTTAGATTTTATTTCATGGATTTTATCTTGTAAGGAGGATGTCATTACCCCCATGAGTTGTTTATATAGTTTTGACTTGGGGCTTCATCTCCCATCATCATTTTAAACCCCTCTCCATGGGGGGTATAAAAATTGGGATCACCCTATTGGGATGGTGGTTTGAGTGGTCAAACCATCTCCATTATTATCAAGCTATATAATAATTTATGATCATTTAGGACATCACACTAAATTGATTAATTAATGGATGTAGTGGCTATGAAAAAGACAACACATTTTCATAACAAGATATTTGACATAGATCCAATTGATGTGCTACTTCTCTTGTGTGTAAACATGAAATTTTTTACACATGGGATCAATCTAGATGGTTATAAATTTGTAAGTTTTAGATAACCCCACTTGTTTTAGATTATAGTTGATTTAAGGTGAGTAACCCAAAGGTCCATATCACTGTATTTTCATTTGGAAGAAGGGGAAGGTGTAAAACACCCTAACATATAATGTTCTTTTATTTTGGATGAACACTTAATTTCCTTTCAAGTACACATATAAAGATAGACTTCAATAATATAAAGAAACCTTGTAAATTTAGGGACTAGGATGATTATTTAGTTGTATTTATCTTTTGGTCTTAGATTACTTGGTCATTGATTTGAGTCAAAACTTTCTTGTGAACACACATCAATAACCCAACACATTGTCCACATATTTCTTGAACAAGGAGGTGTTACATTATACAAGTAAAAATTAATATTTTCTTTGTTCAAATTTATCATCTTAAAAATTGTGTCATATCATCAAATAGGCATAATAATTATGTCCAATTGATCCTAGACCAATTTATAAATTATCTTTAAGTCCTTCATTGATAGTTTAAATTTGAAATTGTACTTTTCTAAGTTCATAAGGTTGATGTGTTAAGTGGGTTAGACATTTTCACTTGAATTGAGGGAACTCAAGTTCAATTTGTCATTTGGATTGAAGGTCATTTATTTTCATCTTTGGTGAACTTAGGTCATATTTTACATTTTTTTCACTCTAATTTCTAGAACAACATTTTATACTACCATTCCTATTACCATGTGGAAATGTTGTGCTACCTATTTGGTTCTAGTTTTCTACATAGTAATTATTGCATGTTTCCACGTCTTAATTTTCATAGTTTATATTATATCCATTCTAATTTGAAGTGTTTTATTGTATTTTTCTAGTAGCAACTTAACAAAGTTGAACTAGATTTTATGGTATTCGTGCATCTCCAAATCTAGGCTTTGGTGTACTAGTTTACACTTTAGATTCTTAAGTTATCATACCCTCCTATGATTCATATGATTTCAAATTTACCCTAGGGTTGAGTAAATTCATGAACCTCATTCTTCTAATTGTGTGTGGTACTACGCCATCCTCCATTTTATAGTATCTTTAGTACCTTAGTCACCTATTTTAGAAAAGATCAAAACACATACCTTATTTAAAATGTTTGCAAACATTTTCCAAATATAGTCAAACAAAGAGAGAAACCTTTTTATGAATAATGATAGGGTATACTTGTAACAAGGTCTCTTATGGGCTTAGTTAAAAGGTAGAGAATATTTATGGAAGACATGAACACACCATCTTGTTTGAAGATGTCACCATTTTTGAGCCTATTTGTTGAAAAACAATCTAATCCATGATTATTTTTTGTGTCATCCCCATCCTTCCCCTTTGATTTTCACACCATGCTCAAAGGTTAATATTTTGGTATATCCTCCTTCAATTTGTGCACCACGCTTGAAGGTTACCATTTTAGGTTATCTCCCTTAGGCTTATAAGAGTGATAGAGCTCTATAACGTGGGAAAATTACAATTTTACACTATTATCCTTCAAATTTTATGAGCAGTGAAACTCCACAGTGTGTGAAGGTTAACATTTTGAGACCTCATCCTTTGGTTTGTTTGAATAACCAAACTACGTAGCATCTAGTCATTATCAATCTAGGCCCATCACTGGTATTTAATGACCCTATTGTTGAATAACTTAAATTTGATGAACCTAATTTTGTTGATCCCTTCTCTAATAGTCTAATTTTAGGAGATCTCATTATTAAGCCACAAAACATGGTTCCCCACTTTATAAATTCTATGCTGATCTATGAGCCTCAACAAAAACCATTACCTCTCTAAGAGCCATCTTATAAGGACCAAAATGTGTTCAAGGTTGATATTTTGCAAGTAATTGTAAACAAATATCATGATGTTATTGTTAAATCACCCATTTATGACAAGTTAACCTATGATGAATCACCTATTCTTGTTTTACCTATTTTTCAGAGCTTAGTCTCCTTGACAAACTAGTCTCTATAGAGTTGTCTCTTGATATGTTTCCACTCATTGAGGAGTCTCTTTTGATATAAAATATTATGTCAAGACGTACATCAAGTGGTACCCTCTCTTTAAGGGGATTCACTTAGATGATCCAGTCTATATTGAACCCTTCCCAAATAAATCACTTTTTATAGATCCCAATATGCCATCAGAGCGCATTTATTATTCAATACCAAGCATTCAATAAAACATCAGATGAATAAACAATATTAGATTCAAGTTAATTTTTTGAACTAACATTATATTTAGCATCAAAATAAGAATCATGATCAAAATTGATATCATATTTAGAGTCCCTTGATTTTGACTCAACTTCAGAATCAAAGTATAGTCATGGTTGTTACAACATTGGTTACAATTACCTCATGAATTAATTTGAATATATTTTTGATCCTTCTACAATATTTGAGGATGATTACTTCAACATAGATATAGGTTATCCTAGTATCTTCTATAATTATTATGCTACCTCTCATCATTCCATTACCCCCATCTAACATAACCATTATATTGACATTTCACCTCCCACAAGCGTTGATTGGGAATGATAGAATCACACTTTGTTGAATTTCATCCATGGTGACATAGTAGGTGCATAATACTAGGGGGTCCAAGACCAAATTCATACAAAAGAAGAAAAATATTATAGTGAATTTTTTTTGAAGGTGTTGGGAGATGATAAAATTTAAAACTTATCATCTTTTAGTCAAACATTTTCAAAGGTGCTCAAAGATAATCAAAGTAAACTGTTAACATCTCTTCATGAAACCTTCTTAGAGGAACTATGGGATAATTAGGACAAATTAATCAATGAAAACCTCATCGAGGCACTAGTAATTTAGCACAAAATTTCTTCACTACTTGATGAAGATGTTATTAAAGAAAAAATCATTATAACTTCCAATCTACAACATAATCAAATGGTATATAATCTAAAGATCAAATAATAGAAAAATATAGGGGTCTTATTAAGATAATATTTAATAAATGAAATCCAAAATTGAAAACATTATATGTGACTAAAAGTCCTGATCTTCATTTGTTGCCCATTTATTATACACTCTATTATCATCCACCTAATAATCACCCACTTATATCATTTATCCTATGCCTAACATTATTTATCATCACTGAAAGCACTTTCCCTTGTAGAGGCTAGAAGTATATCTATCAATGACCAATGAAGATCATGAACACATTATTGAGATCTAGATTGGCAACAAGTTCTTGATAGAGAAACTTTTTTAAAAGGGTGTTGGGTAGTAATTTTCATGATCATTTAGTTTGGTTGCCTCATATGTTGAATAGGACAAACATCTCCATATTAGCAATAATAGGAGAATGATTTTTCATTTTCCATTTATCATTTTCCATAACCATGCCTTGTCTCTTAGGGGTAACCCTATAGACCATTTCATTATAGGTAGTATTATTCTATTGTATTTTGTTTACCATTCTATTTGAACTACATTAAATTGAGGTATTTTAGGACTATGTATGCAATACTTAATTTCTATTGAGGTTAGATTGATCACCTTTTCCATGATCTCACCATTTTGTGAGTAATTGTTAAGTTTGAACACTCTCATCATTTTTTAAGTAACATGAGCCCATGTTCTCACCATTTTCTGAGCATACTAAGATAATCATCACTTAGGTGAAACTTTTTTTTATAATTATAGCCAATTGTCTTCTGATCATTTATATTATACCATTCCATTACTATTGACCAAAGTTTATTTTTATCCATCTTTCTTGCCCCTTTTTTATCTTAGTTCGTTTGTTTCATCTTACACATTTCACAAGAAGATTTTTATCTAGTTTAAATAGTTTTAGAATGCTTTATTAAATGACAATATATGGAATTAGTGTGACATTTGATCTAAAAAGTTATATTTCATCTATCATATTATCTAGTATTTCTAATTATAACTACCTATGGGCAAATTAGTATTGTATTTGGTACCCCTAATTATAAATAACTTTGGGAAAATTAGTATTATGACATTATTTCCTAATTATAACCACCTATGGGAAGATTAGGTTCAAATACTTTTTATCATGCATTACTGCATCATTTGGTCATTACTATTACCATTTTCCTTGCTATTTTCCTTTATTTTGAAACTTGTGGTGACCTGGTCAATTTTTCATCACATTTTGTGTTGGAAGAACTAATGTGACTTGAGGTCCTAATGGGATTATGTGGGTTGTGCTTGATTCATTTTGATGTCAACTCAGTCCCCCATTTTCATATGCTATCACCATCTTATGAGCATTTTAAGTTGGCACATTTTCATCATCTCATGAGCTGGACCATTATGTGTCTTTTAATTCTCAATCAAGTTGAGATACTTATAAAATTCCTAAAATATTCCTAAAATTTTCAAAATCCATAAACATTTTGTTTATTTGATTATTGTTGGTGTTGTTTGGTCTTTTGTTTTCCTATTTTATTTTACTCTTATCTTTTGTTTTCAAGAACATCTTGATGGTCCAAGTAGATCTTGATTCTTTATATCTTGATCTCATGTTATTATGTTGTTATTGTTTCTATTTAAATATTGGTTTTTCATATCTTGATTTAAGTTAGGTTCATTTATGTTTATCTTTTTCTTTTTCTTTGCTTTTTATTTAAATGTAAATACTTGTAGCTTTGATTTTGGTCATTATTTTACCATTATCCTTAGTCTAGGTATTCATATTTGAATTGGCTCTACATAATTGAAATTAAATGTCATTATGAGTTATTTATACTTGTAATGCCTAATTTATTTTACTATAACAATCACTTTATGCTCTAGATTCAAGTCTTAACATCAACATAGCTTTGATGAACAAATCTGAACATCACTATGCATAAATTAGGCTCAATAAGTTTAACACATGACTCTATGATTAGATGTACATCTCTTAGCATACATTATGATTCTAATCTAATATTTGGATAATTTTCACCATCCCTCATTCCATTTTCTATAAATTTTGGGTGAGCTACATTGGCTCGATTTCCATTTGGACTATGTAGGCAATGCCTAACATCTATTGAGGTCAGCTCAACTATATTTATTCTTCTTTTCATCTCTTTCATCACTTTATGCATCCTTATATGCTTGATTTCTGGGGCTTTCATAACCATTACACCATCACATCCACATTTGTACCCACTCACATTAATCTATGTTTTAGGATATATTCTTGACCTAATTTCTTGCCAATTTTCCCATGCTATGGTATAACATTTGAACCAAGTCCTAAATCTAAATTAGCCCTATAAGGGAAATACCACTGATTATTATTTATCAATGATCAAAATTAGTTCTTTTAGGGCACAACTATCTAGTGATGATCAAATCTACTGTACTGAGGCACTTCTTATTATCATCTCTTTAGATACCATGATTCTCATGTTCTCCACACTTTTTCCCATGATGGCAACGTTTTAGTGTGAAACTTGTCTCAAGATTGATCAATGATATAAGCATGTAGCTTGTACTCTATAATTGGGTGTGTCTAATGTGTGTCACATATATATTTATATTGAATCCATCCCTTTCGACATATATTGGGGATTATGATACCTCTAGTTATATTTTGATCATTGATGGTAACTTTGCATGTAAGCATTAGCTCATCTGGATGTTATTTATTCCATTGGTTAATCTCTCACTTTCTCACTCTTTTCAAGAGTTCATCCTTCTCTTTCATCCTAGTATGTCCTCTCGAGGGGGCATCATGGGTCATTCCAAAATTTCTTCTTGACAACTCTTTTCTTTGAAAAGACTTTTCTTCACTTTAATGTCTCACTATTCCTTCTCAAAAGGGGGAAAATGTAGACATCCAATTCCTAACGCTATGTGTTGAAATTATCATTTTTACTCAATTTGCACTTAAATACATAATTTAGGCCAAAATCACTAAAAATACACTAAATGGTTTGAGCTTATCATATACAACTGTCAATTTAGGCTAATGTATCCCTAAATGGGATAATTTATTTTATGTGATTCCTAACTTTGATCAATTCATTTTGAGTCAAAATGATGATTTCACCTTTTTGCACTTTGGATCACTCTTTTCTTCTAATTAATTAGTACACATCATGTACCTTTTTTATTTTATATCAAGAACATATTAAATAGGATAAAGGTCCATATGCATCTAACATCACCTTCTAATTCCTCCCAAGTCAAATTACAGCCCAATAATACAACTTTTTGACCATTTTGATTAATTGTGCACCAATTTCTAGAGAATTATACTAAAATTGATTGATATTATTTAATATAATTAATTAAAATCAAGATATTTAGTGTATTTTCCATGGAAGTTATTGATTACTTCATTATTGTAAATTGATTCTCAATATCTACATGCCCTAGTGACATGATCTATAAGGTGGTATCCTCAAGCCATAAATGCAATAACTATCAATATTATGGATAGCCATGCCTAATTAATATCTCTTCCTCCCAAATATTTATGAGGATATTTATGGATTTATTATGAAATATTATATTAATTCATAGCCACACATCTCAATATTCATATGCATGGTCATGGCTGATCCTGACCCATTTGAAAAATATATAAATAAAAGGGCATAAAACATAATTTTTAAGATTAAATTATGTAAAATTATAATGAAATGTTATCTCCATAATTAATTTGTTTTTTGATAAATGCATTATTTTAGATAATTTAGATTCATTTGATAGGCATAATAGTGATTTCATATCATGAGCCTAGGTTATGCATAATGATCTAAATATGTTGGAGGAACTTTGTATCCATTGTTGACAAAGAGAAAAACAATAGATCAAGAGGAAAAACACAATTGAAGCCACTCTTGGATGTTGGAATAACTTGGGAAGGTCATTATAATTTTATTTCTTTTAATTGTTCTTCATTATCTTTTGCAAACCATGTTAGTATAGGTTTGCCTAGTTTGTTAAGTTCTTTATCCATTCTTTATATTTACATGACTAATGTTTGAATAACCAACTTTTTAATCCAATCCTACACCTTAAACCATCAAGGATTGACTAATGAAACCATTAGGATAAGTATTATGATTAATTGGTTGAGCACAAGAATAACATCATTTGTACTCCTGAACTAGGTTATTCTAAATAGGTAAATAGCTTTCGTAACACCTAGTGTAGGTAAAACATAGATGTTTGGATATTTTAATTGTATATTTTAACCTTTGGGATGTGAATTTACTTGGTATAGTTACTTATTGGGCTGGTATTTTGGGTTAGGTTACTGATAAGGCTTGTAGTTTTAGAATTGTTATCTCTTCATTGCTACTAACTCATTTCCAAAAATCTTAAGTAGTGACTTAACCTCATATAAATAATCTAAAAAAGAGAGATTTAAATATGGTTTTTTGATCATGGTGGGAATTATAGAAAATATAGGTTGTTTAGGAGGTATTTCTATAAATAAAGGCATTAGTGGCCTTGGGCAATTTTTCTTGCTTCTATTAACCAATTTTTTGCCCTTATTGTAATTTTATAGGCATTGGGAAGTGTGGTGCCACCCATTGAATAAATCATAATAGTTATATCACTATTCAAGGATCTTGAGTAATATAAGAAATAATTATTCGGAGTCGGCTTGACCAATACTGGAATTCTATTCTACATCTTTTGAAAATAGAAATTTAAGTCTATCATATACTCATGAAGAGCCCTTTTAATAGTAGTTAATTATTCAAATAGGGAAAGGTGGTCACTATTATCTTAAAATTAAGTACATAATGTAATTATTAAATCATCCCAAACTTTAATGTAATTGGGAAGAAGATTTTTATACCATTATAATGCTTTACCTTTGAAAGAGGAGACTATAAGTCTGATTATAAAATTATCATGTATCTTGTTTTAGACTAAATAAAGATTAGAAATATCTTGCATACTTTCCATAGGAGTGGTGGAAGTTTCACTAGTAAAATACATAAGGAGTTCTAAATATTAGGTAGGTATATCATCATACTAGGCCAATTGGAGTGGGCTACTTCCATTGCAAGCTACAAAATTTAAATTTTTAGACAACATGGGATGCATAAAATTGATGGGAATACTTTTAGGAGATGCAAATAAATTTATAAGATATAATATACACTAAGATAAAACTAATTTTTATCTTTTTTTAGATGGAAATGATAATTCTAAAAAATCAACTCTCTTACCTTTAGTAGATCATCATGTTTGTTTGCTTGGCATACATAAACCTTGAATTATTGAATTCATAAGTTAGTGGCATCACCAAGTTATTTTTAAATGTGTAAAAGCATCATACAATTCTTGGTAAGAATAAAAATAATCTCTTTATAATTTTTGGGTACCACTAAGTGTGATAAAAACTATTATCACATAGATTTTTCACATGTTCTTGATGTTGTAGCTCATTGTGCAAAAAATATAATGATATAATGGGATCAAATATAAGCTATATGACCTTGGTGAAGTGAGATGAACCTCCATAGAAGGCCATATTCCTTTCAATAAATTCATTTCAATTGATAAATTACTAGCTTATATAGAAATTCTACTTCTTTAGTGATATTTGATCTTAAACTAGGCTTTGACTAGGAAAATAGTTTTTTTAAATGAAATTACAAAACTAAAAATACTGATTGCACCAAATATTTAGTAGTGGATTTTTTTAATTTCTTAAATTAAAATAATATAATGAAAAATATATTGAAATTTTTAGGAGCACAAACTCCTGCAAATGTGAAATCAATGGTAATAATTAGTATTTTTCATACAAGGGACATGATTACTTATTTTTTTATCAAATAATATTCCAAAAGGGTATAAAATATCACAAATAAAATTTTGTGACTAAAATAAGAATTAAAACATCCATAAATATTCAAATAACCTTACATACATAGATATTTTTTAGACAATAAAGGCAAATGTTCAATTTATTCTCATTTTCCAGGATGCAACATGTAGAAGAGTTACTAAAAGTTCAAAATAATATTTCTAGCAGCAAAAAGATAATGGGATATGCCATATTGCCCATATTTATACAAAATATCCCATAAAAGAGATGTAGTTAATATTGAAATCTAATTCCTAGTGGAATAACATGCAAATTTGGAAACTTCATAAAAAGAGGCATGATGTACAATTGCAATGGCATCCTTCGCATGGTGAACAAGTTGAAAAAAGAATATGCAAGAGATGGGCATGATCTTAAGTTATTGGAGGCATGGATAAAACTTTAAAATCTTCATGTAATGCCTTCCTTCTTCTCTAGTTTAGCTTCAACTTCGTCTTCATGTAATAGGGGGTGCTAAAGTGAAACTCAATCTCTTAAACAAAAGATAACTAATAAGTTAAGTTACTTTTTTTCAAAAACCCTAATTTGTAATTTTTTGTTGTAAATTTTTCAACTTTGAGTCACACAACTTTGTCAAAAATTGGAATTACATTTTATAATATGTGTTTGTAAAAATAAGAGGACTTACGATATTAAGGACTCTAAAGAATTTACCCTAATTTCACCAATCCTAGCTCATAGAATGAATTATGAATATCATTTGATGATGGATATATGTATGAAAATTAAAATTGATCTTCTTTCTCACAATGTGTTTCCCATTCCTCGTGACCTGTTACATATTCATCAATCTACTATGAATATTGGTTACTTGTATGAGAAAGTAGGTAGCACCATAGATTATTTTTTAATTATCTTATCCCAATCTACTAGTCTACCACACCCCAATGGACCTCAACTCTATCACATGGCAAACTGTAGAGTTTAAGATTAGATTGGAGATAGGATTTGAATTTTGAATTTGTATGTTCATTTTGATCATTACCTTTTTCTTAAATGATTTGTATTTTAACATTTTATGTTTTTTTCTATTCTTCCTCTATATGGACTTGGAGAACCAAAACATGGGTGCTAAATATGACTATCATTTGAAAACATGGGACGTGGTTTATGAGAAAGATAAATTAGAGAGCATGGTGTCTAAGATTATTATTAATTCATGTGAAATATAAGTGTTATCTTGACTTCAAACATGTTTTATCCAAAGTAGAATGAAAGGAAAGGAAATCAAGTGTAATGAAACATGAAACAATTTAAGTTACATGAAATCAAAAAAGCATGTGACAAAGGTGAAAGGGATACAATGATAGAGAAGTAGGATTCATTATCATAATAACGTTGTAAGTATAGGGACACATGATAATATAGTTTGTTGTAAAAAATTTATCTAAACAAGAAACAAAAACCAAAATTGAGAACAAGGGATCACAATTTTGTAACCATTTCTTAACATCCTAGAAAAAGAACACTTGGTATAACAGAAGGTGCTTTAAAATAAAATGGGAATTTTATAAGGAGATCTTAAACATAAGAGGCTGAAATAAAATAAAAAAATGGTATTTATGACGAGGGCTTGCTTCTTATCCATTGTCTGACACATTAATTCACAAAAGAGAATTAAAATAATGTGAAAACAAAGTGGTAAAAATGGTATTTGTGAGGAGGTAATGGTCCTATACATGGTTTTATATGTCAAATCACAAAATAAAAACCAAAGTGGGTGTAAAAATGTATTGGAGAGAATAAAAGTGAAAGGAATTCACCAGAAATACCAAGTCCTATATGAGGTTTTACAATACAAATCATGAGAAAGAGAAACCAAATGACCAAGACAATGAACTAAGGTTTAAGCAAAGATAAATTACTATAGTGGGATCCATGTACAAATCCTAAAAAAAGTATTAGTAGGATAATATATAGAATTATAATAATAATTGAAAGATTTAAGCAAAATTAGTTTATAAAAATTGTGTATTAGTGGGCTCTTTAAAAATGTGGCCTCCATTAGTTTGGACATGATAGGTGCTAAGACCAAGAATATCTTTCACTAAATAAGGGCCCAATCATTTTTGAATTTATTTGCCTTATTAATCATGAGTATAGTTTAATTTAAGGACTAGATCACCAATATTAAAAGATTAAATTTTAACTTTTTTGTTATGTTAGTTGGCGATACGACCCTTGTATTAGGGATTATGTTACAGAGCAGTTAGACTTTTTTCATCAATAATTGAGAGCTTGAAGGTGAGATTCACATACTTCCTCATCAAGAATGATACCATGAAGAGATAAACATAGGGAGGGAAGCTTAACTTCTAATGGTAGGAAAAAATCAAAACCGTAAAATAAAAAGAATGGTGTTGCCCCAGTGGTAGTATAAATGCTAGTATGATAGGTCCAAACTGCATAATACAAATGAAGATGTCAATCAATTGAGATTTTACGGATGGTATTTTTAAGTATTTTATTAATAATTTTATTTTTGGCCTTAGATTTGCCATTGCACTATGGATGATATCGTGTCAAAAATTTGTGTTATATTTATAATTTAGCGCATAATTGCATCACATCCTTGTTCATGAAATTACCACCATTATGATAGATGATAGTATGGGGAACTCTAAACGGAAAAAACATTTTGTTAAGGATAAACATGTAAATATTAGTTCTTTTTATGTTGAGAAAACTAATGGATTCTACCAATTTCATAAAATAGTCAGTAGTCTTAATGATAAAAACATGCACATCCTTTGATTGAGGCAGTTTTACAATGAGATCTAATCTTGAAATATAAAATGGTGAGGGATATTCTATAGTTTTTTTCTTCATTTGGTGGTGAGTGGATAGATTAGCATGGAATTGGTAAGGACTACACTTTTTAGTGAACGCACTAACATCATTTTTTAGAGTAGGTTAAAAGAATCCCATACGTAAGCATTTTTATACTATAGCATGTCTATTATAGTGACCACTACAAATTCCCCATGTGATTATTCAAGGACAAGAGGGACCTATTATTTCATTACATAATAGACTAGGGTACCTTCAACATTTGAATAATAAATGGTGTTATATTGAAAGTCATATTTGAAGGCTTGTTTGTAACTTCTAGTTTTTTCTCAAGAATCTATATTTGAAAGATAAGTTTGATGTTTGAAAATTTGGATAATGTATTTATACCGTGGGCTGCATCAAATGATGATAATAGAAATATGATAGATAAGTGGATCTTGTTGTTGTATACAATATGGGTATTTTCTTATTTTAATAAGAAATTGAGATTCATCAAGAACTTGATGTAGATGAAACAAGGATGTTGAATAAGCAAGACAGTTAGGAGTCACCCAAAACTTGTAGATATGTAATATCTATGTCAAGTGATGCTTTCATGCCTAAGATTAATGATTCATATTATTTGATGTTATTAGTGACATTAAAGGTAATATATAATTTTAAAGGGATAATTTTACCATGAGGAATAGTGAGAATATAACCTGTTCTAACTCCTTGGAGACATTTGGCACCATCAAAATGAAGGATCTAGGTATCTTCATGTAAATCGACATTATTTTTTAGAAGTTTTTAGATAACTACTTTAGATTTAGTAGTATTAGTAAGGATGTAGGAATATTCTTTATTAATTACTTCTAAATCATATGTGAAGTTATAAAAGTAATATTTAAGAGATATGGCTTGAGTGAGGCCTTCACTATATAGGATGTTATCATCATATAGGGTTTTTTTAGTGAAAAATCTTAGTTAATCTACAAATATTCCACTTTTTGAAGTCAAGATTTGATGATTTTTGTGGAGTGGCTGATAAGATGGGATCACTTAAATTTTTAGGGTCAATGTTAATTTTAAGGAGAGGTTTAAATACATTTTAATATATATTTCCTCATATAAATATGATTCCCTAATACCTCAAAAGCTAATCTTGAGGAATTTGACATATACCATTGAGCAACTTTAGGAATTTTTTTGGTGGTTTATATTTTAGGTCCCAAGAGGGCTTCAAGAATTAATAGTTTCTAACAAGTTTTGGGTGGGTGCCTATAGGCTACCTAGGGATAGATTTTGATAGGCTATGGGTGGATGGTCATAGACTATGTATGGGTAGACACTAGTAGGATGCCTATAGGTTGGACACTAGTAGTCTATAAGTAGATGTTGATAAGTTGCCTCTATTTAGATGCTATTAGTCTACCTATGGGTAGATGTTAATATTATATGGGTATTTTATTCTAGGCAATCTATCATTATCTACCTATAGGTAGCCTACTAACATCCACCAATATTTTGTGGGTAGATGTTGATAGTCTACAGGTAGACACTAATAGTTTGTGGGTGGATGCTTGCATTCTACAAGCAGACACCAACTTATTCTTTACTTATCATTAGGTAGCATAGAATCCCACACACAAATATTGTAAATAATAATCCCACATGCATTCCTAGGCACCTTCTCATTATCTAGAGACAATATAAATACTCTTCCCTTAACATTTAATATTCATAAAGCCATTTAACAAGCACATAACACTGGTATTTTTGACATAGTATTGTTGGTCACCTGTACCATAATAATATTCACCACCATGATGTGGGTGAGCACCAACACCATATATATTAATGAAAATTCGTGATGTGGATGAATTCCAATGCATGAAGTGGATGGGCACCAGCACCATGAATTGGCATTCAACATCCATTAGCATGTGACTATGTGATGTCCCTTACCAATTGGGAATATATATACTCTTTAAGCTCTGATACCACTGTGATGTCCCTTACTTAGGGGCTCTCTTATCTGCACAAAAGCTCTAAACAACTGTAATATCCCCTTTCAAATAGGGAATATATAAACACATAAAGCTCTGAACAAGATACAATTTGTAGAATAGATTCAAGTATGCATAAACAAATCACAATATAATATCTCAATAGCAAATCAAATATCTCATCACTTGTTCTTCTGGACGATTACACAATTGAGCCTCTGTTATAAAAATAAAAGAATATTAAAATCTGGTCTTAAAACCCTAGCTTTTGCTGATCTAGAAGTGAAATCTGGATTCTGGAAGGACTCTACTTTTCTGTGTCGACACACAGACACCGTCGTCGGTCGATATCTCGCCGATGTCGATCACTGTCAGTCAGATTTCTGCTGACGTCGGTCTTTAGTCAACCGATGTCAGTCACTGGAAGCTCTTTGTCTATCGAGGTCAGTCCTGAGCGGTTCTGTACAGACCTGTACGGACTTAGTACGGCCGCTAACCTGTCTTTTTTTAACCCCTGATTGTTAAATAGCTTGATCTGAAGATATACTATTCTAATACAGAATATCTCTATCTGTATAATTTATTGGATCAAAACTAAATAAAGATAAATACCTGGAATATCTGTAATAACTTCTGTATGAAGTTATCTCTCAACCCTAAAATTATGTGATAACTTCTGGATGAAGCTATCTCTCAAATTTGTACCTCTGTGATAACTTCTGGATGAAGCTATCTCTCAATTTGGCAATAGATCAGCTGATCTTTCACAACCTCTGAATCACACACAATGAAGAGTTGACGTTTTCCATTGCAAATGGAATCCTAGAACCCTTGGCTCAGTCTTCATAGAAGAATTTCTCCAATTTCAACAATCAATTCATACATAATGAATAATGGCCTCCATGAGAAACCCTTATACCCTCAAAAATATATGCTTGCCCTAATTAGGGTTTCTTAAATTAGAATTAGGGTTTCTAATTAAAATTAGGCTAAATAATTAATATTTGATTAAATCAATCAAATATTAATATCTCCCTCAATACATGTCAGATCCTCGAACCGATTGAAGCTAGTGAATCAGGGAGTGATTCCGCACATGACCATACCAAAATAAAGGAGCTCCGCTGCATATCAAATATCCCTAAAAAGTAGGAGCTCATGCCAAATGTGTCCAAAATAACCTGAATGAAAATCAAATGTAGAAATTCTGTGAATAAAAGTCAATTCAAGCTCCATTATGACCCTCTATCCATCCTATTAGCCTACGAAGGTCGTATAATAGGCCAATCATCAAATCTGTCAATGTCCATGAAAAAGGGGACATGACAGACTAGCGTCTATCTGCATATGTCTACTATCCACCCACATCATGTTGATGTTCATCTACCCTTTAATGGTGCTCACCTAAATCATAAATATGTTCACCTACATGTCACCATCATTTTTCTATGTCATTTTTTCATTCTACTTCACCTACGATATGCTAACGTTCTCCTACATCATGCCATTATTCATCTATGAATGTCAGAGAAACCTAATAGGCCTTGTGTGATTCACTACATGGTATCACATGATTCACTTGTGTAATGATATGTATTTTAAATTGATTGACCTTGGGAACTCCATGGATTTTTTATATGGTCCACTAAAATGAACCTTATCATCAAGGAGACTATCTTGAGGATTATTAGTAGTGGGTATGGGTGTCACTATGAGTTGGATGGTAATGACTTATCCTTTGAAAAAAATTGTGTGATTATGTAGACATAAATTTAATTCAAATAAACATCAAATTTTTGATTATATCTCCAATAAAAAAGGATTTGAAAAAAAAGTGACAAATTGGGTTGTAATGAACTATGACATAAGTTGTTTCATAGAAGATGTAGTGGTAAAGCATTTTAGCTACAAAATAGATAGAAAGGCAATCACATTCAACTATGGTATAATTTTTTTTTGAATTGATGAGACCTTGAATAATATAGTATATAACATACTTTTTTTATGGTATCATATTATTAGGCAAGTATTTCCCCAACTAATACAAGTGTAAAAGAAGTTTATAAAATTAAAGGACAATCATTAGTAGGTTTAAAAATGGTGGGTAAATGGATCAATGATTATTTCATGTTATCAAATTAATTATGATAAGGATAAATCCATTCTAAATCATTACCTTTTTTAATAATATAATTAAAATAATAAATGCAATAAGTCATTTCAAGAAGGAATCATCGGATTACCCCAAGCTTGTCAAGGTAATTATGAATGACTATAATGGAAAAAGGAATATGCATGATGATTATACAATTGATATTAGTGGGATATATATATATATAAATACCATAAAGAGAAACTAATAAACCTATCAAATTACAAGATATAACTCCAAAAACATATTTTTAGGGGTTGAGTCTAACATTATATTTGATTAGTCAATCAAACATGATGGAAAGATCATAAATATGAGTTTTTTAGATTTTTAATTTGGAAATTAAATCATCCACACATGTTTACAAAAAATTATGGAAAGGTCATAAAAAATGTGGGTCATATCCTTCTAATATGTAGCTACAACATTTTTAAGGTGGAAGAGAATTTTAACATAGAAATAGGTTCCCCATTCTATGTTGAAAGTTGAATTGTATTGGTCTTCAGAGGAGATATTAATTTTATTATAGCCAAAAAAAAACATCTATGAGGGAAAACATTTTGTATCTAATATTGGAATCAATGATGGCATCTATCAAAGGTAATCAAAATTTATGATTGGGATAAGGAAGATTGAGGTTACAAAAGTTGATGCAAATGTGAATGACCATGGTGATTTTTTTTTTGAATAGGGACAATGTGGGAGACAAATTCAAAATAGTCTATGGGTTTTATAAATTTGGAATCTAATAGTTTAATAATTTACTTATGGCATAGGGTGGAAAATATGCACCATGATACTAGGATTGATTTTAGACATGTCCTCACATGACCAAGTGAAATTCTCATGATATATATCAAATAATAAGCTAAAGTTATCATGTTCAATTGGTGTGAGTTATCTAGAAATTGTTATAGTTTGAGGACATTATGGTGTGCCATATTCAATTCTTGTAGTTTCCTCAATAATTATAGAATTTCCATATTGAAAATAATATGGGGCATTGGGGAGAAAGGAAATAGGATTGGTTTTAGGATCAAATCTAGCAACAAAGTTGTTAAAATGACGGGCCTTGCACTTCAAATTCCCAAGTTTATGATGTTGTCAAGGAAGTTGAGGTTATCAAGCATGGAATAATTCAAGAACAATTTCATCACTAGGTAACATGGGTAGAGGTCCATAATATTCCACATCTACTTAAATATCAATGATTTTGTTACCATGGCAATCATATTTAGAATGTACGTAACATACATCTATGGCGTTGGCATAGAGAGTGATCTCATAAGTAGGTAGAAATTTAGAAGAAGGTTGATTGGATTCACTTAGATTATCTTTGGAATCATTGATGGGAAGAGTATTGAGTAGAATAACAAGTGTGATAGGAGGTATAAAAGGTTTTGGATGTTTTGAAGATATGAGAGGGAAGATTTGTTCAACCACCCAAGGAGTGTCAAGAAGTGGAGAATTAACTAGAGGAACATTACCTTCAAGTTCTCACTTGAAATATATAAAAATAGTATGAAAATTGTTATTAAAATCATGTATATAGGATAAATTGTTTTTATAATTTTGAACATAGAAATTTCTATATTGAGCTTGGACCATAATGTAGTTATCATCATAGGTTGAAGAAATAGTACATGCTTGTAAATCAAAGGGAACTTCATAAGGTGAGATATATAGATCACTAAATTTACATGGTGACATAATTAAATGGTATTGAAATAGGTTATACACTCCATATTCATTAATGATAATCATGGTCATTGATATAAGGTTTTCATTGATGTCAAAGATAACATAATTCATAGTGCATTAATGATAAAGTGATCAAATTGATGGTTTGGGGAGTGTTTAACTTAGTGAGGTAATTGATTGATGATTTTTGTGGTATATACAAGTTTTAGATACCTTATATGGTGTTATGAGTTCTTGGAGTGCTTATATAAGTGAACATAATTCATAAGAGTAGTCACATGATGGTTTATGTTCAAAGTAGTCATCTTAATAGATAAGGCTGATTGAGCAGATTAATGACATAATATTTCACATATGTGAAGGTTTTAAGAGTATATTGATATATTGATAGATTCACCTATGTGATTAAATTATATGGTTCAAATTTTAGGTCTAGACATGGAGCATAGAAAAATATATTAAGGTACAAATTTGGCTTCTTAGACAAAGTTCAACTGAGTTCAATATGTTCCCATACTTAGCTAATTTTGTGATATCAAAGATCTACAGTGATAGTTTAATTGGATCATAGATCTAATGGAGATAAATTAATCTAACTATATAAGGATATAATGGAGCATATGATCTTATCGAAGAGTGATTAATGGTGCGTATGAAGTTAATATGTCAAAGAATGAATGCACTAGTCACATGTGTTATAATCATGGAGTTTGATTAGTAGATCTAATGATGAACATGAAACCTATTATATTAAAATACAATGGAATGTGTGATACGATTATTAATTATCTAATATTGCACATTATGTCAAAATGTCAAATGTTTATTTAAGGGCATGTGGGGCTACCAAGTGCCATGATCGTGAAAGCACGGATCTAAGATCAACAATGAGAATTACAAGGAAAAGACAAGGCTACTCCCAAGAAGATCGATAGAGCACATTTGTTCAAAGTTTTTAGCGAGCATGAGATGATGTCAAAGTGTTTTATTTTTATTATTAACACTGTGACCATTAGAATTTGAATATTCAAATTAATGAGGGAAAATTGGTATATAGTATCTAAGCTATATATTTTGATACAAGATGAATTTTATGGTGGTGTAAAAGGAGAAACTATAAAGGACTCCAAGGTTCATCCATAAACACTAGCTATAAGGTTTGAATGTTTGTATAGTCAAATTTATTTAGATCTAAAGTATAATATGTTTTTGACCATGTTCTGCAAGTGACACAAGAAGGATAATTAACTTGTTCTTGATTGCATTTTGATGTTTGAAGATGAACTAACTATTAGAGAGTTTTATAGACTCCATGAAGACCATCTATTGAGTGACCACTTTTTAGAAATGTGTTGGAAGAGTTATGATTATAATTAAAGAATCAAGTGATCATCAAGATGTTCTATAAGTATCTAAGGTCTATGAGAAGGAATTGGTTGTCATAGTTTTCCCCTGATTAGATATGGATAGTCAAAATAGTATAACTATATTTTGACTATATGTGATCAGTCTGAGTGGTCATTTTAAGAGAGTTTATTTAAGTACTTGTCACTTATGTTTAAGTATTTAAAGTATATATAGATTTTCCATATATTTTGAAGGGTTTAACAATGTAATCTAATCATATGGCTATGTGAAAGATTTGAGTGTTAGCTTCAAAACTTTGAGATTATGTTTTTTCGGTTTGAAGGCCTAAAGAGCATGGAGACCTAATTGGTAGTTTTGAGTGTTGAGGTAGTGTTTTAGGTGGCATATACCCATTAACAAGTAATAAATGGGCTATTCTAGACATGTTTGATGTTTTTGAAGCATTGGTAAAGGATGAAAGTGGTCCATGTAGTCTAACATGTAATGTGTGAGTATGTAGGCCTAATTGTTTTAGGTCTCACTGAGATTGAATGGTGGTTTGGGGCTAATGAGGTAATGGTAAAACTATGAGAATTATTTTGAGATATGTATTAGTGTGATATAATTCTTATGGGTTAAGGCAAGTCTTATGGTTGACTAAGAAGATAATATTCATGAAGATTCTATAAAGAGTGAAAGCAAAGGTGATGGTTTCTAGACTTGAGTGTGAAGAGTTGAGAAGTTATGTGAGATTGGATTCAATAAAATGAGAGAACATCTAAAAGAGAAGGTATAGTTCATTGAGGACCAATAGAGAGTGAAGAGGATTAGTCATGCATGTTTGATCAAATTGATGCAAGAGGATACATAGGTCATTAGACCTAATGAACCTAGAAGAGGTAGTTTGAGGGAGTTAGCCTTAGAGGTAGTTTGATAAAGAATATTGAAAACAAAGGTGATCATAATTATTTAAAGAGTAGTAACAGGTGTTCAAGGTGATCTATTTAGGTATTTTAGTGGGTGCTAGTTTCCTATGGGGTTGGTTTTTCCTTGCAAGGTAAATTTTACCAAGGGTCAAGTTGTTGTGGGTGCTTAACTAGATAGAGGTAGTTGTTCCTTATGGGATTAGTGTCTAAATAAACTAAGGGATGGGTGTTCCTTGATTAGTGAGTGCTATTATAAATGTTGGATATTATTTTATAGTATTTTACTCCATCTTAAAGGGTTAAATGGGTTTTATTCCCAAATAGGGTTTCCCACATATATGATGTGTTAATGTGATGTATACTCTTATGTATGCTTTGTATTTATGTGCTTTCATGTTTATGTTTCTTGATCAAGTTGATGTATGCTAAATGTTTAAGAGTTGGAAATTGAATTGGATTATCTTGTATCAATGATTCATTCCCCCTCTCAGTGGTTATACCTCCAAATATTAGTATTAGATCAGGACCTTCTTTATATGTTTAACCACCTGAAGGTGAACCAAGGTAAAATATGTAATATCAATTGAATGAAAATAATTGAGAGTTCAAGGATAAAGTGGAGGTTAATTATTCATGTATCAAATCAAGTGAAAAAAGTGCAATCAGCTCAAGGCATTTTTTGACAAGTATAGAGGTAAGATGAGAGAGTATGATCAAGAAGAAGCTCATAATAAGATCATGGCCTCAAACTTTAAGGCTATTATAGATGAGTGCATCAATATCCATAGGAGATATAATCCTTGAAAGCAATCTCAAGATAAAATGATGATAAAGAGAATATCAACATTATTAAGGATCAATTAAGGGTTATAAAGACAAATTTGAGTTAAAAAGAGGAAGAATGTAGACATCGCAAGATTTAGTTAGAAGAGATAAGTTCCAAGTTAAGTTCAAATCAAGGTGGTCATCATGAGTTAAAAATGTAATCTTTATTATATTGATATTATTGAAGGGAAAACATTTAGATCGAAGGATGACATGGTTAAATAAGCTAAGAGGGATAAGGAGACTATACAAGCTTTAAGAATTCAATTAGAGGTTACAAGTTCAAGTATGAGAAATAAAGAGGATGAGAGAATTAAATTGAAGACCAACATAGATTCATTAAAGGATGAGCATGATCAATTTATTGTCAAGGTAAAAAAGGCTAAGAAATATCAAGATATGTTAGCTTAAGATAATAAATATGCAAGCACTAAGATAAAAAAGGTGGGAATAACTATCAGATAACCAAATGCTATAGGGTATGATAGTTCATTTCATGGTCATTATTTTTTATATAAGATTTTTGTTCATAAGGAAAGAAACTATAAAAGGAAAAATGGCTAGTCAGATAGAGGTATGGATAATGTAATCTACTATAATTATCATGACATGGGACATATTGCTATATTTTGCCCCAAAATGCATGCAAAAATAATAACCTAGGTATGGAGACCTAAAATAGTCAAGCTTGAGCATAATGAACATAAGAAACAAGATGGTACATTTGTTGAGATTAATAATATTCATCAAGTAAAAGGAATTAATGATGTCATTTTTTTCAATTTTCATTAAGTTGGTCATATTGTAATATATTATATAATCAAACTCTCAAGTCATAATTAGGTGCATGGACATACGAGTATGATAAAGAAAGGTCAATCCTAAGTATGGAATCTTAAGGTAGTGAAGACCAAGAAAACTAATTTAGTTGAGATAAAAGATCAAGGTAGACTACCTGATAAAGAAAAAGAGGAATCATATATGAAGAAGGTTTAGGAATGGCAAGAGAATGTGTCATCTATCTAGATAGAAAAGGAGAATCAAAAGTTAGGTCAATTCAAACTCAAATAAATGACCAAAATGCTAATTAAGGCTAGTTCTAAGGTATGTATGGATCCAAGAGAACATTATATTGTTATTGTGCAATTATAATGCAAAGAACATTAGTTGTCAATGCCTAGTGATGAGGTTATTTATTTAGTTAAAAATGTATGTCATGAATATTTGTTGTCTCCATGTATTATCCATTCATTCTTCAAAGAAAAGGAGAATATTGTAGTATATGAGAATGTTTCTTATTTTAAGACTAAGAAGAAGAAAAAGAAATATCATTATCAAATGACCAAAGAAAATAAGGAATATGAGGAGTTGTGGGCAACTCTTGGTTTCACATTATTCTAGGACATTGTGGGTTAGGGTGTCTCTATCTAGGCTTCAAGGAGACTTTTGAAAACAAGAGGAAGTATGGTGGATGTTAGTTGATATTTGGTCGATGTTAAAGGACAAGAATATCATTTGAATATGTGTTGGAACAATGGAGAGCTAACTTAGTTAGCTTGAGTGGCTTGAAGAAGATGTGCATGATGTGAGGTGGAACATTGTGAAATGTTCTAGTCATGATTAAGATATGGACAAGTCTAATACATTTATGATTTCAAGAATATTGATGTGATGAGTTTAAAAAACTAAGTCATGTATTTTTATAAGGTATTGAATATTCATACATGAACAAAGAGAGATCATGATTTTTATAGATAAAAAGGTCAAAGGATCATAAAATCCCAAGTTCATATTGGTGTATGTCAAAGAATAGATGACATGAGATGGATATTGATGCTAGGGGATATTTCTAAGTTCTATGAGGAATTAGTCAGGTCCAAGGATAAAATAAGTCCAAGTTCAAATTGGTGCATGTCAATGGGGGAGGAATTGATTCATATGATTGAAAGTGTGTAAGTATCTTGAGCATCCTAAATGGTATGTGAATGCACACATGATGTTGAGGAATGATTGTTAGCATGCTGAGGAAGAGACACTTTTTCATTAATGTTAAATGGGTAGAGATATTAGAATGAAGGAGTTCAAATGAATAAGAATTCATTTTGATGATGTTTTACTATCACTAACAAAGGGGCATATATTTTAGCATGGTCATTGATGTTATGTTGTCATTGATGTCAAAGATAACATGATTAATAGTGCATTAATGATAAAATGACCAGATTAATGGTTTAGAGAGTGTTTAACTCATTGAGACAATTAATGGATGATATTGGGGGTATGAGCATGTTGTAGAGAATAAATGGGGTATTATGAGTGCTTGAAGTGCTTATGGAAGTGAATAGAATTCATCAAAGTAGTCATATGAAGGTTTATGATCAAAGTAGTCATCTTGATAGATAAGGTTGAGTGAGTATATTGATGATCTCATATTTCACATGTGTGAATGTTTTAGTATAAAATTGATATATGGATAGATTTAACTATGTGAGGATATCATATAGTTTTAATTTTAGGTCTGGACATGGAGTACAACAAAAGTTATTAAGGTGCAAAGTTTGCTTCTCAAATTAAGTCCAAAAAAGTTAAATAAGTTCCCATACATAGCTAATTTTGTGATATCAAAGATCTATGGTGAGAATTTAATCAGATCATAGATTTAATGACAAGTAATTAATTTGACCATATAATGATCCAATGGAGTTCATGATCTTGTCATACAGTGATCAATGGTGAATATAAATTTAATATTTCAAAGAATGAACGTGCCTATGACTTGTGCCACAATCATGGAGTTTGAGAATTAGATCTAATGAAAAGCATGAAACCTATTAGATGATGATCCAATAGAGCATTGGATCCTATCAGTAATGATCTAATGGTGTGTATTAAGTCAAAATGTCAAAGGTTGCTTAGAGGGCATGTGGGCTTTCCAAGTGGTATGCTCATGTAAGAAAGGATCTAAGATCAATTGTGAGCATTGAAAGGTAAATATGATGTTAATCCCAAGGAGATAAATAAAGAACATTTGTTTAAAATTGTCAGGGAGCATTAGATGATTTCAAAGTGTTTGATGTTTATCATTAACACAATGATCATTGGAATTTAAATATTGAAATTAACAAGGGAAAACCAGTCTATAGTATTTGATCTATATCTTTTGATCTAGGATGAATTTCATGGTGGTGTAAAATGAAAAATTGTAAAGGACTCCAAGGTTCATACATAAACACTAGTTATAATGTTTGAATGTTTGTATAGTCATATTTATTGAGATATAATGTATACTATGCATTTTACCATGTCTTGTAAGTGACCCAAGAAGGATAATTGAGTTGTTACTGATTGCATTTTGAGGTTTCAAGATGAACTAAACTATTAGAGAGTGTTCTAGACTCCATGAGGACCATCTATTGAGTGACCACTTTATAAAAGTGTGTTGGAAGAGTTGTGATAAAAATTGAAGAATAAAATGATAATGGATATGTTTTATAAGTCTCTAATGCCTATGATAATGAATTGGTTATCGTAGTTTGCCCCTAATGAAATATGGAGAGTCAAAATAGTATAATTGTATTTTGACTATGTGACCAGTCTAAGTTGTCATTTTGAGAGAGTTGATTTAAGTGTTTAGATCTTGTTTTTAATTATATAAAGAACATGTTTAAAATGTTTTTAAGAGTTCACCCATGTGATATAATCATATGGATATGTAAAATATTTGAGTGTTAGCTTCAAAATTTTGAGACTATGTTTTTTATGTTTGAAGGCCTAAAGAGCAAGGATACCTAATTGGTAGGTTTGAGTTTTGAGTTGGTGTTCTAGGTGGCATGGACCCATGAGTGAGAAATAAAGGGTCTATTAGAGATAGGTTTGATGTGTTTAAATTATGGGTAAGTGATGAAGGTGGTCCATATATAGTCACATGTAACATGTGACTATGTATGCCTAATTGTTTTAGGTCTCACTAAGACCTAATGGCAGTTTGGTGCTAATGATGTAATGGATGACCTATGAGAATGGTTTTGAGATATGTATTAGCTTCATATAAGTCTTAAGGGTTAATTAAAGTCTTATTTATAAATAAAAAGATAATATCAATGAACACTCTATAAAGAGTGAAAGAAAAGGTGATGGTTTCTAGACTTGAGTATGAAGAGTTGAGAAGTTGTGTGAGTATGGATTCAAGTGAAGGAAATAAAATTTGAAAGAGAAGGTACATGTAATTGAGGACCAATATAGAGTGATGAGGACTAGTCATTATTTTTTTATCAAGTCGATGTAGGAGGACACATAGGTCATTGGACCTAATGAACCTAAAAGAGGGAGTTTGAGCGAGTTAGACCTAGAGGCAGTTTGAGAAAGAAGAGTGAAAATGTAATCATCATCAGTTAAAGAGTAAAAATACGTGTTGAAGGATATATGTTCAAGTAGCTGATTGGGTACTTGATTTCCTAGTGGGTTTGTTCCTCCTTTCAAGAATTTTTTTTCTAAAGTTCTAGTTGTTGTGGGTGCTTAGCTAGATAGGGGTAGTTGCTCCTTATGGGATTGGTGTCTTAATAAAATAATGGATGGGTGTTACTTGATCAGTGGGTATTGGTATAAATGTTGGATCTTATTTTATAGGAATGTAGTCCATCTTGCCAGGTTTAATTAGTTTTATTCCCAAAGAGGATTTTTGATATATATGATGTGTTCATATTATGTATGCTCTTATGTATGCTTTGAATGTATGAGATTTCATGTTTATGTTACTTGATCAAGTTACTATATGCTAAATTTTAGAGTTGGGAATTGAATTATATTATCTTACTTCACTGATTCAACCCCCCCTCAAAGGGATTGTACCTTAAATAATTACACATGAAATAATATTTTATATAATATTATTCATGTACATTAGATGCATGAGGGTAATTGATGATCTCATAGATAAAAGGGATGGTATGATTATGAGGTAATATATAAGGAGGAATCCACTCTAAAATATAAGGAGGTATCTTAGTAGTATTGCATGTGTTTTATAAATCATTTGGCTCATCATCATCAGAATCAGTGAGAGTGACTTATAAACCATGATTTATATTGACTAATTTGAGTAAAGTTGCACTATTAAATTTTTGAATAGTAGGAATCTGATATTGAGATTTAGGATTGGGTATATGAATAATTTATGGGTTAGTATTAGCCTCATGTTTATAATCTTTTCCATTATGAATGAGCTTGATACATTGGCTTCTAAAAGAGGTAATATCCCTCATGAGATGAGTCCATGAGTACCTAGGATTATATTATAAGATAATGGTAAATCATGTATCATAAGTTTAGTGTGTATAGTTTTGGGTCTGATGGTGATAGGGATCCAAATAAAACCAAATATATTTTGGTTGGTCTTATTAAATACAAAAAATGTTAAATAAGTTTTCTTGAGATGATATTTATTATATCTGAGTTGTTGAATGAGCCAAAGATATGTCACATTAATTCCTAACCCTTCATCAACTAGTACTTTGTAAATGAGGGTGATATTAATATCTATTTTGATAAAGAGCTGTGATTCACATGCTTGAAAGAGGTTTTCATCAATGATCATGTATTCTTAAAGTAACTCTATGAATGTTTTGGAAGAAGGACAAATAGATTCAATTATATGAACTTATGTTGGTTGAGGCTCATAAGAAAGTAGATCATCTTATAAGGAAGATGGTTCTTCAATTTATTGGAGTTTTTACATTAAAAATTTACAATGATAGGAAGACTTATGAACTAGTTCCATGAGAGGAATTTTGCAATGCATAAAGTTGAGTTCCTATAATAAATTCCAATAAATTTTGAAAAATGAAGAACTAATATGAGTCTTGAAAGATAAAGTATGTTTAGGGTGAAGAGAAGTGGTTGGATATTTATATCAAGGAAGTGGTTCATCATTGGTTTTTAAAAATAGGTGACTGGTAGGAGTGTCTTTGAGAAGTTTCTCTTTTAGTGATGTTTTCTTTGGTTTGGTGACAAGATCTTTGTGGGTTGGTTTGCATCGATAATTGACCTTAGATACATTTCAACATTAGTAATCGCTATAGTATTGATCATAATCAACATTAATCACATAAAAATCCTTTTTTGATTATTAAGGGTTAGATATAAATAAATAATTTGGATTTTTATAAGAATAAGCTTTAGAAGTGTGTTTCTTTTAAGAAGCATTAACATAATCTTGATGATAGATTTTGATCATGGCATAATGATTGAATGAATTACCTATCATAAAATAAATGGAAACTTTTTTAATCCCTCAACATGTTTCATGGGAATGACCTATATCAGTGTGAAACCAACAAAATTGATTAGGATCATACCATTTAGGGGAATTATTAGGATACGTGAATGGTTTTGAAGACATTAAAAGTTATTTCATTTGTTATATGTTTAATGGCATATGGGAAGGTTGGAGAGTTTCTAATTTAGATACTCTTGGTCTGGTTGAGGAGGATTATTGATTATCATATTGGTGGAAGGTTGGAAATATCCTTTGATGATTTTAGTTTTAGGTTCAAAATATTTCATTAAGAAGTCCTGATTCTTACCTTAGTCAAGAGAATAATTTAATGTTTGGGGAGTGAAACTTTGAACCTTATATTAGAGTGAAGGTGTTAAGGATGTTATAAAAAAATTAAACAAGTTTTTCATCAATCATGTTGTGCTCAGATTTGTAAGCTAAGCATTTCCATCATTTGATAAAATCATGAGTTGATTTGGTATGTGATTGCTTACCATTGATGAAATGACTAAGAATTTTTTTTAGAATATTATTATGTTGGAATTATTTGACTAAAAGATTGACTAAATCCTATCATTTCCATATAGAACATTGGGAATGTTGGCTATACCATTATAATACATCACCCATGAAGGCTTTGACTAAATGTTTAATTATGGGAAACGTATTAGTTTGGATCCATAAATAATATTGAATGTCATAAGAAAAGATGTGGGCAATTTGGTCACATATTTAATATTGTAGATATATTACCAATATCAATATAAATAATGAAATGGGATAAAGGCTCAATTTAAATGTTTTTAATCCTCTTATTGTGCATGATATGTTGTGGAATAACATTTGTCATCGCATGTCTAAGAGGTGGAAGGATACATTTTTTAATATTTTGAGGAATAAGAATAGGAGGTTGACATGCCATGTTGATCAAATGATTATTTAGCTGCATCCTTTTAGAGGTTTTATATATTTACATGATGTTAATTTTTTTCACTATTTGTCCCATAATTTTAGTTTCATAAATTGGAGAGTTAGTGTTTGTACTAGGATTCCCAAAATTGGTATTAAGGGGAGAGTTACTAGGTGGTAGATTTCATATTGAGTTATTAGATAGGCTTGTATCAATAACCCTAAAATTATGGAGAGATGCTTGAATATGGGAATTATTTTGATAAGTATGAAAAGCATCTAAACCACCAATATCATATATTAGATTCAATTGAACCATGTTGCAATCAAAATATGAGGGAGCATAAGTTCTCCAAGAGTGAGGATCCTATTGATTTTAGGAATCAAATAACATCCCATATAGTATATAAATATATTTAGGTTATCCAAAAATATTATAATAGGGGATTTCAAGGTTTTTGAATACATAATTGATATTATAAATCAAAAAGGAGAAACAAAGACAAAATTGGCCACACACATAAGAGTATCAACCAATGGGTATAGAGTTGACTGGGTCAATAGAGTATGTGAGCAAGGTTCATAGAATATGAAGCAAAAGGAAATAGTCAAGATGGTTGACTATGTTCTATGAAGGATAAAACTAAAATAGGATGGAGGGATATATAGTTATATAGGTCAACTATGTACTACAGATGAATAAAAAAATAGATGAGAAAGATACACATTCATATTGATCAAATATATACTTGAAAATAGGAAATTGATTAGGTTGATAAGGATACAAAGTAGAATAGAGTGATTATGTAGTAAAGGGAAAAAATATTGATAATCTATATTGATAGGGATGATAGTGTTCTGAAAATAGAGAAATATTTTTTCAAGATAATATCTGAACAACTGAAATTAAGCAGACAAGTAAGTGGGTCAATATGATTGATTCAATTGGAACACACAAAAATAAAATTGCACTAATTCTATCTAATGCAAGTTTTGAAATATGAAATATAATGATCAAAGAAGAAACAACAACATGAAAGTAAATGCTAACTAATTGGTCATTCCTAAGTGTTGCTAACTTATAATGAAATTTTAAACTAATGTGAGTGGAAATTAGCTATAATGAGGAATTAAAAAGAAATTGAATGATGGTTTTAGTAAGTTTAGGCTGAAATGTATCTATATTGGCAATGGTATTGGCTTAGTATTGGGGCCTATCCCCTCAATTCAAAATCCTTCAATGATAAGGGGGTCAGGTGATTTTAAATATATTCCATCAACCACATGTTTATACTTGGCAAAAAAAAATAAGTCAGCTTCCCCTTGGTGATGAAATCTAATTAGGTAGGCCTAGGGAAGATAAATGTTTAATATTTTTTTAGTGTAAAGTGATTTGGAACTATGTGAAAAAGAGAAAAATAATATGAATAAATTGGTAAAATGAAAAACCAAGTAATTAATCTAAGTTTTTTACTCTGAGCATGCAAACAACTAAAATGAAAGTGCATTAATTATAACTAAAAATAGGATAATTTATTAACTATGAAGAGTATAGATTTAGTCTAGGCAAACCTGTATGAAAATAATACAAAATAGATCTGATTGGGTCATTACTATTATGCAAAATCAAGATATAGAAGAACATAGTCGAACATGATGATTATATCTCCTAGATATAAAATAAGGTACAAAACTATGTTGAGTTAGTTGACTTAGGTATATGGAGGTCTTCAATTTTATAGACTACAAAATTATGAAAAAATAGTACTAGAAAAGAAAAATTGAAATGATAGAGGGAGTAATAATTAACCTTTATGAGTTTGAATATGCCTGGATTACAAAAAATGTATGATATGATGCTCAAGTGTTGATTAAAAAATCATAAGAACAAATTTGACTAACTCGATAGAGTTTGAAAAACCTATGTTGAAAATAAGTTACGAGTAGAGTAGAGTATGTAGATTCTTTTGTAGACCTATATGTTGAAAAAGAACTATGAACAAAGTCAGCTAGTTTGACTATATATGCAATATTATAGCTAAAAATGGATACTATGACAAGTTGATTGATCTAGTCACATGTATTTGGAGAAGATTTACATAGATATAAGAAAGTCATTTTGGGGTGACTTTGTGTTAAACTTGCACGAAAACTATTATAACTATATTGATAGGTTTGATATAATGCTAAAAATATGAAAATCTATAATATGATTAAAAATATGAATATGTTAAATAAAACCTTCAAGGGTTTGATTCATGTTGGGTTCACTAGAATGTATAAAAATGAAAATTTAATTGACAATTAATCAATCCTATGTTAGAGAAGATAAATATTACTTATACATCTAATTTTTGATACATTAGATGTTTAGTGTTATGACAAAGATGGATCTTCTAGACCTAAATAAGGGATATTTTATCATAATAACATAACTAGGGAGGCTTAAAAATCATCTAGTCAAGAAATACTATGCAATGACCCTATCTAGGTCCTACATTTTCATATTAACAAAGTAAATGGAAATTAAAATAAAATATAAACTAGTGCTCAACAAAGCTTGTGGCATAACATGGAGGTAACAAACATAAAAAGTAAACATTCATAGTATAATCCTACTTAAGTTATGTATAGGTAAGACCCTTATGCATGGAGAGAGTAATATATTCAAAATCCATTACTTATGATACATATATCTACTAGAATATAGGTGTCAAGTTAGATATACTTACCTTAAAGGTGAACCCATCGAGACTAAATATCTCCCTTAGACAAAGGTGATTTACAAGAAGTTGTTGAGGTTTGTAAGGATAGCCAAGAATGGCCTAAGCAATGCCGACTTTTCCACAAGACAATATTCTTCTCTAATTATAAACCATAAACAATAACTCCTTAAGTATAATGGTCAAAGAAAAAATTATAAAGAAGTGTAAATGAATAATTAAATCTATTCTTTTTCATAAATGGCAAAATGAATGTGTCTATATAGTTGAATCTAAACCTAAACCTTTCCAAAAGTTTAGTTGATAGGTCAACCCAATTTGACTTGATATCATTATTTTAGAAAAATAAGTTATGTCCTAGTCAAGGTTAACCAAGGATGATCTAGACTCATAATGTTCTTTGAAAAAATTAAATACAGGGTTAGCATAAGGTAACAATGTATTTTATATTATCAAAAAGGATTTTGGCCTAGATATAGGCTAAGTAAGGTAGTTAATTACTTGGAGGAGTGTGTAAGGGAGGAGGCAAGGCTTAGGGAGGTAAATAGGAGAAGGTTGTGTAGATAACAAGTGGTAGTATAGGGGACAACAATCTTGTGAAGGACCAATGGTCTTCCCACCCCTTTTTTAGTGCACCCTTTAAGACATGCACTTAGAGACATTAAGACTCAATAGGTTCATGCTATAAAAAAAATATTAGTAATTGATAAAATTTCAAAATAGTATGTGTATATAGTGGATATTATAGCTATATATATATGGGTCATATTTCATTCCTAAAGGGTATATCAGAATTATACACTTTGATTTCATTCACATTTCTAAAACTATGTATTATTTGGTATAGTTATATGCCTAATTATTATCTTGATTATGGTCACTGAATCTCAATATAAGGCATCAAACAAAGGTGGTATTATAGTCTTTCAAGTACCCAACAAAGGATATATAGGTCCCCTTCTTGAATTTGAAGTCTTTAACCTATAACATCACTTGGAAAGATCCACTTGATCTAACAGATGTAATTAAACCATCAATGAGTCCACCCAAAGGTAAATACATTCATCCCCATACTATTTCATTTATTGAATTAGTAGGTTATATATTTATTGTTTTATTTCTTTATGGATTTATGTGTGTATAATTTATTATGATCTCCCCTATACTAAACAAATTGGTATATCACCATAGGTATAAATTAATATCCTAGATACAAGTTTATTTATTAGCAAACTATACCATCCATCACAATATATTTTTATTCCTTCCATAAATGCATTATCCAACTCCATATAGTTATGGTATTCCTTCCAAGTTCTACATCAGGTAACCCAATACAATTATTTTTTTTATCATACAATATCAAACAACTTGATATTTTTATATGTTTACTTTTGTAATTTCCTATTTTATTAGTGAACCCATTATTTTATATTTGTAGCATTCCTATGAAGTAAACTACATTGGCCAATAGGGTACAATTTATCATTTGTTTTTCACAATGGAAGTTATCTTGGACCAACACAAAGAGAAAAATTGACAATGTTTTCAATGATTTTATAATAATGCTAATGCTAAGGAATTCAAAAAAATTGATAGGTTTTCAAAAAATAATTCCATGCATTATAATTTTACAATGTCTTAATACCATTGTACCAATGATTATAATATGGATTACATTACATCCAAACTCTATGAACCACATAACAACCCTAACAACACTAAATGAGGTTACCTACTAAAATATCATGAGACTAGAGATGAATGTGACATACAATATAGATATTATATGAAAACATTTATCTAATAACACATTGATGATAGGGGAAAATACCATATGGTTTCCTATCACATCATGATGGAAACCCACAGAAAATATCCCCCTTCCATTAATCACAATTTTTCTATGGGACATGGTGCAAATCAATTTTTAATTTACCCATTTCATTCCTTATCCACCATGTTTAGTATAGATAGTAACATGGTGTGTTTATATTTTAATGGGCATACCAAAAGTTTTCACACTAATACCAATGTCAATTCCATAATTAGTGCATACCAAAATGCCACACAATCCTATAATTCCAACTATAATACTCTTGATCCTAAACATATTATCTTACAAGGAATGAGTCATATGGTTGACATTAAAGATACCAATAATGATAAAATGGTGTAAATTCCAAAAAACCTAATTAAAATTCAAGATATACACCAAAAATTTTAATGGGGAGTTCCAAAAAAAATGACCCCCACCTCCCTTGAGATGCTCTTGAAAACCTCAATCTACAACCCTTAATTTAGAAATAAGTTATAAAACACCTTAAAAACTATCCCTTATTCCCTAAAATTTTAAACATTTACATAGGTGGTATTACACCTATGATATCCTATAATGAATCCACTAATCCTAGTTTGGATTTGAAGGCATTGGGTAATTGTCGGAAGTTTAGGTTGCACCCTAGTTGAGCAAAGGATTATTCAGTTCCTCTATCCAAACCTAATCCAACATGGGAATGACCCTAGGTTGTGGGTTACCTAATGTTGGGTTAGAGCTCTAGGGATTTTAATGATACTAGATCCTCTAATATGATAATATCTTTCTTCTCCTAAACCTATACTTACACCAAGGAAAAGGGAAAGGGAAGAAATCAAAAAGGAACAAAACCTAATATAAATGGTGTTGCATCAAATGGTTAATGATCCACTCTTAGCTTAGACACTCTTATGACTAATAATGAATCTATTAGGACAATAAATTATAAGATTATATGATAAGGTTGTAGACATGAGTATTTTTTATGAAGGCTGAAAAGAGACCTACAACTTCAAGGAAAAAAAGATATAGGTTTAAGCAAAACACTATGGACTTATGGCACTTCAAGCAAAACCTCATTAGTCAACACTTCACACAACCTACCATAAAATAATAGACATGAAGCAAGGTACATGAAGGACATATAGATGATGAATAATAAACATACACTCTTTAAATCAAAATTCAATAAAGCACACTTAGAATTCAACTAGAATCTGAGATGTCTTACATTGCTTCAAAACAGTTTTATAATGTTATTTTTTTAGAGCTTCACTATATCAAGTTAAAGGATAAAAATCAAGATCTCTAAGCTTGAATTTATAGTAGAATGGGATATGAGAGAGAGGAAGGGATGCATGGTAGAGTTGAGAAGGGGATTCATAATGATCAAGGCCAAGATTACCACCAAAAGTAGTCATAATATCCACTTAAAACAACGTTGATCCATTTTTTGCGTTAATGCCACTATGTCTTTCCCTAGTGTGGAAGGATGAATCATGAAGGCCAAGACCACTACAAGAAACAACCACCCCTACCACTTGAATCCTTATTGATATCCTCTATAATTCCCTTTAGTATAAGGATAAAATCCTTACATCCTTGGGCCTAACAAATCCATGACTATATTTGTTTTAGGTAATTGTAAGTACCTGCTTATCAAGGATATGACTATTTTTGAAGATAAGACACTCTTCTATATCTTATTTATATCTTCACTTAATCCATATTGAATATATATTAAAACCAATCCTATTATATTGTTTTTATATAGCCTTCATTGTATTGGAGATATGCAGGTTGCTTGATCTCATTTCAACAACTAGCTATTCATCTTAGATCGATATTAGGCCTAAAATGACCTATTTCTACCTCTAAGAATTTATGGAAGCTAAGAACTCATAATACACATGGATCATTTTAAAAAGACCATGAACATAGTTGTAAAATATTTCTTCCATCTCAATGAACAATGTATAGAAGTTCTAAACCATCAAACCAGATCCTAACTAAGCTTTAATGTTGATATTTGATTATGTAAGATTTGATCCTAGTCATGTCTTACTCTTACATTCATATTTTTATCTGAATGGGTGTAAAAACCATTGATCAAACATTTCTACCTCTATGGTATCCCCTAAAAATTATTCTTGCTTTGACCTTTGTTATCAACCATCGACCTCAATCTAGGCATCTCATATTGTGTTAATTTTCATCTCCACATTCATCCCATGGGTCTTGCAGTCAGTTTTGTCCTATTCCTACACTTACACCATGTGGTGGCCTCAAATTCATCCTAATATTATTTTAACCTTTGATCATATGTGAACCATTGATATCCCTTTACATAGCTCAAATTCATACCATTGATTTACTTGATAGTTGACATGATCATGACACTTGGTAAGTTTTCATTCATTCCCATGATCTGCTGACTAGTTAACCTTTCACCCATTGTTGATCTACTTTGGTATGACAGATTGTGCACCATTGATAAGCTTGGACCCATTGGATTTATTAGTCACCATGTTCCATTATATCTTTGTATGGGTACCATTATCTTTCCACGTTTCAACATGTTTGTTCCTAGGATACACTAACCTTTTGACTATGAGCTTACCATTTATCTTCGATGTATGATTTAACCTACTCCATTAGATCCTTGAGACCCACTAACATCATCCTTACCCACTCACCATTTTAGTTTTTTAATCTAATTGAATGTATATTATTGATCTCATTCTAGGGACCTTTTAACCTATTGACTTCTCACATGTCATTGATCTATGATATGGTCAAATGAGATCTTGGCACCTGGTGGCAGTGCATTCATTCTTAGAATCCCTTAAATATCTTGAATTTAAATAGTTAGTTTTTGTAGCTTAATATTGAAATCCCTAGGCATTTCTCATACTACTAGTTCATTTTTAAAGGCCTACAGACAAAAAATGTGCCAAGACACAAAATTTACAAAGGAAAGACAACATGAAGTACATCATTTTCATGTAATCCCTCACTCAAAGGTTGTTAAGACAATATTGGAATATAACTATACAAGAATTGACTATACATGTAATGAAAACTTTCAATATGATTGAAGAGAAAAATATAAACATAGGTCATGACCCTTTAAAATATAGGGTTGGCCATTTTCTAGTTCTAAGCATTGACCAACATTTCAAGGGACTCAACTAGCTTAACCAACCTGTTGGTAATGGAACCTAGAATTTGATTAGACTTACTCATAATGACTAGACAAATGAAGTATTAATTTCAAAATGATTCTTCTTGACTCTTGAAAACACTTTGAATTATTGAGACACACACAAACAACAAGAAAACAAGAAAACACAACAAATAACTACCTAAATAGTAGAAAAACAACAAATAGAGTAATTTGCAAGAGCACTTAGAGGTAAAGATAGAACTATTTACCCATGTACAAGATCATGATACAAAACTATTATAAAAATTTAAGATACCTACTATTGATAGGGATGGTAAGGCTCTTTCCATTTAACCTAGCAAGCTCAAAGGCATTGCTCTCCTTGTAGCCTATGATAACACAATCCTCATATCAATTGAGGACTATATCACCTTGTTAGAATGTTTTTGAGGAATATATCTTTTCAAATTAACTCTTCACTTTATGCTTATTGGAAGACATAATGTGCATATCAATTCCCCTTATCTCCTACAACTATCTTAATTCATTTAACCTTATTTTCCTAACATCATCCTCTAGGAGGTCAAGTTGATGTACAAGATCTAATGCAAGGAGTCTATGTTATATAAAAAGTTTGGCTTATTTCCCATGGACAATAAGTTATGGGGAGTATCAAATAGCTTTCTTAGGTATCACTCTATCTACCCATAGGGTAGTCCTTACTCTGGTATGCCACTCCTAACCATCTTCCATAGTTCTCTTGATAATCCTCAATAAGTTCTTATTTATTGACTTTTCTAGTCCATTTCCCTATCAATAAAAGTTAGAGGATGCCTTGAGATAAATTCCATGTGAAAAGATCCCACTCACATACCTTGTTTCTAATGAAGGCTAATGCATTATCATAAATTATTATAGAAGGCATACTAAATGTGGTCACAAGGCTATCATAAAATTCCAAAATAGAATCTTCATTAGCTTCTTTGAGGGAAGTTGCTTCAATCCACCTTGTAAAGTAGTATGTAGTTATAATGATCCATTTATGTCCTTTACATGAAGGGGATTTATTATCCTTATGAAATATAAGCCCCATTTCATGAAAGTTTGTTCTAATTATATGGGTTTTAAGGGAAGGACAACCAATTTTTGCCTGCTAACTAACATTGCACATTTTGGGCATTTCCTTACCCAAGAGTGTGCATCTCTAAACATTGTGGGCCAAAAGCACCCAAATATAATGATATTAGAGGTTATGGTCTTGGAAGAAAAATTCCCACCTGATGGACCATCATCAAACTACTCAAGTAGCTTGTTTATTTGACATGATTCCACACACGTTAAAACATCCCTCCTATGTCTATTTATAGACACTAAAAAACCTAACATGATGGTTCTAGATGCTAAACTAATCCTCAGACCACCTCAAGACCCGATAAGGACTATCCCACAACCTTCTGACCACAAACCTAAGTCAAATTGAATGAATTTGACCTACTGACCATTGATGGTCACCCTAACCACTGATGATTAGGCTTGACCATTGATAGTTAGGTTTTAATTGCCTTAATGGTTAAATCTATCTCAAATCTGACTTGATTTTATATTCTTAGCCACTCGCATAAATATCCATGTTAAGACTGAAATTATAAAACCCCTTGACACCTTGTTGAACTTATTATTTCACCTCTCCCTTCCTCCTATAAAAAAAGAGGAGGTGAAAAAGGATCCATAATCAAGAGTGATCAAGCACTAAGGAGTAATCAAGTATTAGAGATCCTTATATCATAAATTCTCTTGCAAGTATTCTTTTAGTAACCAAGTCAAAGATCTAAGGTTTTGTAATTCATTAGTCACAACCAAGACATCATTACTCTTTCAAAATTTCTCTAGTCTCCAACAAGTTTGTTAGCTAATTACTTCTACATTATTCAAGATAGAAAGTTGATTATCTATCTTTTATCAGATATAGTAATTAGTTTATCTATTTTATCTTCCAAAATCTATTTTACAACATCATCAAATAGCTTCCTGAACCAAACCAAAACCCACAATAATAGTTGATGATCACCATGAGAACTAATGGTTTGTCAATAATCATCGATGATTACCCAATCATTGAAGGTCACCTCAACCACTGATGGTCTTACCCAGCTATCAACAGTCAATATGTGACAATTTTAAAATCAAGATATTTTCACCTATAAAACCCCAACTAAATCGCACTTTTTGACTTTTTTCCTTATCACAAAGCATCTCCCTATTTTATGAACCATACCTAATTTATTTGTAATTAATGTTTAATTATTTATTTCTACATCTCTTTCAAGCACTACTTGTATTTCATTTCAGTATCTTATGTTATTTATGTAAGAAATTTATCTTTATTTTTATAACTTGATTGTTTAAAAGTGTGGATTGATAGCCTCTGAGGAAGATCATGATTCTTTGATCTAGATTTCTAGGAAGTCTACCCTACTATCTAAATAATCAACCATTTATTTAGTTTTTTGTTATCTATAGGTCATTCCTCCCAATCCAAAGAGGAGTATATACAACCATCTAGATCATGGAGTGAAAAATAAATCTAGCTTATAATAACCTCACCCTTCTTTCAATTTTTACACCTTTATTCTTAGAAATAAAACAAAATTTATGTGAAACATTCTAGTATGCCTGATGGGACCCTTGAGTCTTTTTTTGGGTCCATAGTTGTATCTATGTTCTTCTACTTCTTATCCTTCTTCTCATACAACAAAATTAGATTTACATTTTTGGCTTAAAAATGGCTTCATACATTGTTTGCTTGCTTATTTTAGTCCACATAGCTTAATTAATCAAGTGAATTGATCGTAACTTCACTCTTATCACACACATAAGACCAAAACCACTTGCAACTTATCAAGCATAAAAACATTGACATAAATATCGACTGGGATTTCAACACCTGGTAGTCACCTTTCTTGGATATCCTACTTGGATTTGATCACAAAGGTGATAACCAACTTAGTTCTATTGATAGGTATAATATCTAGTAATTGGTATTTTTTTTCTATGCACCTGACACCCTTATCATTTTGGTGTGAGAGGTGAGGGGTTAGACCCCAATATCAAGCCACTTAATAATTTCCAATACATATTCATTTAAATCTTAAACATAACTTGAAACCAACTATATAATTATTTTCTAGTACCCTCTCTACAAGCCATGTTGAGTCACACAATTATTACAAGATTAAGGCATAAGCCACAAGAGAGACTAAATATAACCTTAAGATTTAACATGATTTAGAGTGTATTTTTTACCTTGACTTTTTCTTGTCTTCTCTTTGTTTGAGTTGTGAGATAACTTGAATCTTCCTCTTTCCCTTAAATGCATGGTTTTAACTAGGCAACATCTAAGAAACCAATCAAATTTAAGATTCACCTCCTAATCATTCATCCTCCTCCTCTCTTTCACCCATGGAGTACATCTATGATGTAAAGGGTTCTCTCTATCCTTTTGGAAGTCCTACCATCCCTCAGATGATTGTCCAAGGTGATGTGGATTTCAACACCTTTATAGATAACAACTCCATATCCCTCCAACATTAACTTAACACCATATATCATTGTACCACTAATTTGGTTCTACCTATTGACCTACCCTATGGTATGCCATCCCACCTAATGGGTGATACTTTTATTGTCACCATCTCCACCCAAAATTTAGTCACCCAAGCATCATCTTATACAAATAATCCCATAGATACCACCATTAAAAATCAACCCACAACCAATACCGAAAAACCTCCTACCCTAACTAATAACCCTTCTAGTATAAGATCAACCTAATTTTTAGTCATTGATACTCCACTTACAATGGGAGTACCCTCTATTAGTGTCACCACCATTCTTCTTATTTTTAATATACCTACATCCATTCAGTTAAATATTTTTTTCATCCCCTTACCTTCTACCCTTCCACCCACAAGTACTAAAATTGCCACCTATCCCCTCTCTACCAACCTAACCATACCTCCAACCCAACTTACATCAATCCCCCAACATATGCCTATTACACAAAACCAAAGTTACCTCCCTAACCCACAAGGGTATGTGGCTATACCTTCCACCCAACCAACTATCTCCACATATTCATATGCGACATCATCTCTACCATCCATGTCCACATACCAATATGTGTCTACTTCTCAACCCCCCACCAACTATCCATATGTTTCACCTATCCAAACCCAACATAATTTGTCTTATAAATATAGGGGTTCATAACCAAAAATGAACCTTGTAAAAATGTTAATAGACAAAATGACTACTTTAGAGTCATCTATTTTTGGTTCCCATAACCTTTTATCTTACAACCAAATCTTCAATGAAATAATTCATACATCTGTCCCTGTTTGACCTTATCCTCCTCTATGGGAGCTTCTAAAATTTTCATTTTTTTAGAGCAAGGAATACACTCAACAACACCTAAGAGAATTTAGAAACTTTTACTATTTGATTACCTATGACGATGCTCTCCTTCTTCTCACCTTTCCCATGTCTCTATCAGGTCTAGCACTAGATTGGTATAATACTATTACAAAACACTTCCTCTTTTCTTTTGCCCAACTAGTTTAGAATTTATTAGATCGCTTTTCCATAAACATCTCTACAAAATATTCCATCACCAATCTCTACTTCATTACATAATTTTATGATGATTTAATAGTTGACATTCCAACCCATTGTATAATCTTGATAAATCAACTCTTTTTCTCTTTACCCCAACCCAAATTGATTGAACTCTTTACTTGGGCTTGTGTCAAACACATCTCCTCTACTTTATGGGTTCATATCTTTAGTACCTTTGATGAATTTTTTCCAATGGCATGTAAATTAGAGAATAGAGCCATTGATGAGAGGAATTTGCAATTGATAAACAAGAATTCAACTTTCAAATTAAATGAGACTCCCTCAAAACCTAATAATCAACCTAACACTAACTCCAAAACTAAAGGAACCATGAATGTGGTTGTTATTAAAACCACTCCTCCACCCCTTGTTAACCAACCTAACTCCTCTAATTCCTCTAATTAAAACACTAAAAACCCAAACCACAACAACCAAAAGGAATTTACTCTACTAAGGGATTAATACACTTTAGTCTTGGAGAAGTTGTTAAAAGCAAACATCATAAAACTCTTGTTGATCAAAATCACATAGAAATTCAATTCCTCCCATCCTATACCTAGTTGGTATAAGGATAATGAATTGTTTGTCTTCCATCATGTCATTAGAAATGATGTTACTAGGTGTAATACCTTTAAGAATGTCATCCAAAATCTCATCAACAAGGGGTAACCTATTTTGGATAACCCCAAATCACCCCCAAATTATTCACTTGACATATTTAGATAGCCATTTCCCAACCATTCCCCTTTCATGAAAAATGAAAATAATAGATCATAATCCTCTCAAAACCACAAAGTCCATATTGTTAACACAGTTCTTAGTTAACTCATTACTAAGGAATCCATTAACACAACTACCTTTCCTTCCCCTCCACTTATTAAGTAGTGGAGTCACTCTCCATCCTTTAGAAAATGAGACCAAGGAAATAACCCTTCCACTTTATCCACTCATTGAGGTATTTGAGTTTTTGACACATCCTTTGGAAGACATACCAATAGAGGTAACCATTACCACCATATCCAACTCCATAATATAAAAATCTAATATTCCTTTAGAAATCATCCTTAAAGAAGAGATCACTCTACCTGCCTCTCCTATAAGAGACTCATCTTCCTAAACCTTGGAGCTTTTAATTAAGGAAGAAGATGAGGTAAGCACTTCTCTCTCTCCATCCATGGGTTTAAACTTTGAGCTAAGTATTAAATGGATCAAGCCCATATATAATCCCTTCTCTAGACTAGTTCAAAATTTAGAATACATATATCAACCCAATGTAGATTATGACATTTTTTGGCACCATCTCAGGATTCCTTACCAAACCAAGCAAGAACCTCCAACCACACCATTATCATCCCAAACTTCCATTTCCACTATCAAACCCACTTTAAACACAACTAATCCATTAGAAACCTATACTGACCAAACCATACCTAAAACAATTTAGACTAACTCCACCTAAAATAACCAAGTCATCATCTGCCATTCCAAGCAAACCAACCTAAAATATTGACAAATTACCTATTCAGGACATTACTTACCCCTCATTTAAATTGGAGTTAACTTCACCAAACCTATTAAAGAAACCCCAATCTAAGACAAAAAATAAGGTAAAAACAACCAATATTATACTAATCAAAACTCCACCTCCCATTTTCACTTTGCATTTTATTGTGGGACCTCACCCTTTTACCTTAGTAAGGAAAAAAACCATCCTCGACAAGATCCAAATCCAACCACCAATTTTTGTTACACCATCACTCCTAATTTCAACCTCTCCTATTTTTACCAAACCTTCTATAACCAAACCACCTACTTCTTAGGCATCTACCCTAATACCTTTTGCCTCCAAACAATCCATACCAAAACCATCCACCAAGAATGCTCCTTCACCCAAATATCTAACCATCAAACCAAATATTAAAAGGGCTTTCACCTCAACTACTAAACCTAAGACCTCTAAACCTTTTCCACCTTTTCCAAGTCTTACCTAACCATCCTATAGAGGTTATTTCAAGAATCTTGCCTAACCTTTCAACCTACTAGACTATTTGACCCACACAGTCCTGAACCATCTTGGTATAATGATAAAACAATATGCTCATACCAAAGGACACATAAACATGATACTAATAATTATAAACCTCTCTAATTACTTGCCCATTAATTATATCATCATGATGAATTTTTATCAGATGATCCTCCTATGATCCCATCACTAATCCAAGATTCAAGAACCATCAACCAATATTTACCTGCTCCTCCACTCTCACCTTAGAGTGAAGAGAAATTGAAGAAATCCTCTAGCTTGACTCCTCCCCAAATCCATACCATCCATGTGGTCAAATTTTCAAAGGCTCAACTAAAGGAAAAGGGAAAATCAAAGGTGTCTATTTTATAGACATATCCCTCTTCCACCACCTAACCACCTAGCCAACACCAAACACCTTTACCTTTAGCCAAACCTAAAGTATCCATCTTGGGACTTCCCAATCTAACCCATTTAAGTCAATCCAATGATTAGTTATTAAAAAGCTTTGCCAAACACTAATGAAGATGATTTTGTATGAACTAATCAATACCTCACCCCATCACCACCCAATGATGATAGAAGCTTTAAAATCAATAAAAGTCTAACTAAAAGATCCATAGCCTCTAGCAACCTTTGTTAGAGCCCTTTAAATTTCCAACCTTATTACCTTCAAGGATTCAAAAATACCCTCCATTCATCTAGATGATCTAGATCATCCCCTCTTCATTATCGTATATATCAACCAAACCTACATAAAGAGGGTTATGATTCATTAAGGAGATATCATCAACATTATCTCCTCCCATGCATATAAATAACTCCAATTACACAAGAAAATTAATTTGTAGACCTTAATGGTGCTCTAATTATTCAATAATACCATGGCCATGATGTTAGGAACTATTGTCCTTCACATTCACCTATGACCCTACACACTTCTTGAACTCCTCTACATAGTAGGAGAGTTATAGTACAATGTTTTACTAGGATGTCCTTGGATTTTCTCAATAGGTTGTATGTCATCCACCCTGCACTGATGCATCAAATTCTAACATGAATTTAAAGTTACCATAAAAGCTAACCCAAATCATTTTACATCATGTAACATAATGTAATGACCCAATGACATTCTCCTTCCTTCATCCAACAAGCCTTCATCAATAAAAGATGAATCCCCATCTCCTTCTACCAATAAGGTATCCTATATTTCATCCATTACTTCCACCCAAATCCAAATAATGGACCCTTTATAATTAACCTTCTAGTGTCTTTCATTGGGGGAGTATCACCTCTTAACACTAGACACTTTCCCTACTCCTCAAAAGTATAGGAATATCAAAAAAAAACCTAGTTATAACCCCAATATTTGAGAATTTTTCCTTTTGGACCCTCAACTTTCCAAACTAATATAACCTATGGGAGACTTGATAAACCCCTTGACACTTTTTGCATTTCTTTCTCACCTTGACCATTCACCTCTAGTTTCTCCTATCTAGATAAACCATAGTTTATGAAGACATAACTTTATAGGTTTGATTGGAAGGGATTTAATCTAGGCCAATATGGGCATGGGATGTATGAGTTACTTCTAATCAAGACCCAAAAACCTCATGAAAAGTATGGCCTTAGTTTCATGCCACCTAAACAATAGACCAAACTACATCCCATTACCATCATTGACGAGGAAATCCCATCCTCACCTTCCACTCCACTATCGATAATTAAGGATTCTAACATCATCTCCCCCTAATTTTTTTTCATCAACATGATTATCCTCAGACCCTTGACTTATAAAAAGGATGGTAGGACCATAACCATTCCTCTAACTCATCTTGAGATGGTAGGAGATGAATCTCCTAACATTAATACCATCAATGTTAGGATGATGATTCCATTCTCACCTATCTTGGTGTATAATATTTATCTATCCATAAATTTCTCTCTCCTAATAACTCAACCATGTTGAGTTAATCCACCATGGATATCAATTTGGGCACTCTATAATACCTATGCATTATCAAAATTAGATAATTACTAAATTATAAGGAGCTTTAGGACTTCCCCTCCTTCTTGCAAGATCTTAACATAGAATTTGCTTGGTCTTATAGCGACATGCCAAAAATTGAACCCTCCATTTCTACCCACAACATAGTTACCAACCACATTGCTAAGCCCATTAGGGAAAAACATTGACAAATGTACCCTCGCATAGCCCTTCTTGACAAAGAAGAGCTTCAACATTTCTTATCCATAAATTTCATTCAACCCATTAACTAACCCCCATGGGTTTCAAATGTCATACCTATCACCAAAGCCATAGGGTGATTGTGCATTTATGTGGACTTTCATGACCTTAACCTTGCTTGCCCAAAGTATTACTTTCCTCTACCAAGCATTGACTATCTTGTTGACCTTATAGCCAATCATGAGATGTTATCTCTTATGGATGGATTCTTATGCTACAATTAGATCTTAATTTCCCTTGAAGAATAACATAAAACTACCTTTATCACCCCATAACAAACTTTTTTCTAGAGTCATGCCTTTTGGACTGAAGATTATTGGTGCAACCTACCAATATGCTATGACCTACATCTTCCATGAATTTTTTCATGAAATCATAGAATACTATGTCAATTAGCTTCTTTGGAAATCCAAATGTCATAAAGATTATTTGGTTGTTCTTAAGATTATCTTTGAGCAACTCATTCATTACCATGTCTGCCTTAACCCCAAGAAGTGTATTTTTGGGGTCTTGTCAAGAAATCTCCCTAGCTTCATCATCTCCCTTCAGGGAATCAAAGTCAATCATACCAAAATCAAATTAATTGTTGACATGCCTCCTCCTACCCACCTCAATCAACTTTGTATCTTATAGGGGAAGTTCCAATTCATTTGTTGCTTTATCTCTCAGCTCTCAGATTGATGCCAACTTTTCCACCACCCTCTAGAGAAGGATGTATCTTTTAAATAGAATAATGATTATCAGAAGGACTTAGATTAATTTAAATATTAACTTCTATCTCCACCTATCCTCATTCCTCCCAATGAAGATCAAATTTTTTGCCTTTATATCTTCACCACTAACCACTCTTTAGGGGAAATGCTAGCTCATTGGGATGAGTAGTATAAAAATCAAGATGTATAATACATTATATATATGTTGGTAGAGTATGAGACTCATGATACCCATTATAAGAAACTTTTCCTCACCTTGGTCTTCATGGAAACCAAACTTCAACACTACCTTCTCAACCATAAAAACTTTGTCATAACCAATACTAACCCACTCATGTACATGCACTCCAAGCCATATCTAACTAGTGTATGGCCAAGTACCTCATGATTTAAGCTAAGTTTGACCTTGAGTTCCTTTATTAGAAGTTAATTAAATGACAATTCATTTCCAAATGATTGAATAAATCACCATTAGTAGACAATTGACCCCCTCCTCTTGAGTTTCTAGATGAGTCCATTGTAAACCTCTCTCAAGCATACTTCACTTATTAAGGGACCATGTTCTTAGATGGATCAAAGTGTCAAAATGGTGGGGGATTTTTCATCATAATTACCCCCTTTCAGAGTAAACCTCTTCTTTATCCTTCAATATAGATTTTAAATGTACCAACAATATGGTTGAGTATGGAGCCCTAGTGATAGGTCTCTAAACTACATTAGCCTTAGGAATCAAAATGATCAACATTTTTCATGCTTCTCAATTCATGGTCAATAAAATCAATGTCTCTTATAAATAAAAGAATTATGTTTTGTAATAGGACAAAAAATTAGTAGGCATACTCTTACCATCATTTGGACACTACCATATCCAAACCACTCCATGATATATGATTAAGTTTTCCAACATGATGGATTATCTCACTTCTTAAATCCCATCTACATCCTCTAATTATAAGCTATATGTCATTATTCATAAACCTACCTATCCCTTTTATATCAAATCAAACTCTCCCACCATCTTCAATGTGAAAGAGATCCAACCTGACCTTTGGTATCAATAGACCTTCAAATATCTCAACCTTTCTATCATACCTTTTAACCTTTCTATTAATGATCAAAGAGTGTTTATCTATATCACCTCAAACTATACCATACTAGGGGGAATTCTTTATAAACATAGCTTTTATGGTCTCTTATTTTGTTGCCTATGTAATCACAAAGCCTCTCATTCTATCAACAAAATGCATAATGGGATATGTGTGGGACATTTTAGTGGCCTAGACATTACTATATGCATCCTTCACCTCGAATATTATTATACCACCCATATCCAAACCACTCCATGATATATGAATAAATTTGCCAACATGATGGCTTATCTCACTTCCTAAATCCCATCTACACCCTCTAATTCTAAGTTAAATGTCATTATCCATCAACTTACCTATCCCTTTTATATCAAACCAAACTATCCCACCATCTTCAATGTGAAAGAGACCCAGCTTGAACTTTGGTATCAATAGACGTTCAACTATCTCAACCTTTCCATCATCCCTTCTAACCTTTCTAGTAATTATCAAAGAGTGTTTATCTAGATCACCTCAAATTATACCATACTGGGGGGGATTATTTATAAACATAGCTTTGATGGTCTCATCTTTCGTTGCCTATGTAATCACAAAGCCTCTCATGCTATCAAGAAAATTCTTGATGGGATATGTGTGGGACACTTTAGTGGCCTACACATCACTAAATTCATCCTTCACCTTGTATATTATTACACCACCCTTAAATAAGATTGTTGTGATTATGTGAAATATTGTGTCAAATCTCAGCAACACACTAGCTTATATCATGCACCTACCCATAGTCTTTGAGTATCTAAAGATTTATATCCCTTCCCCCAACTACATCTGGATCTTAGTGGTGAAATTAACCCCTATCCTTCATAGTGACCTCATTCTATTATCACTATAATGGAATTTTTTAACAAATGGGTTGAGGATATTCCTCACATCTCAACCAAAGCTAAAACTATTATTGACTTTATCAACCATAACATTATCTATCATTTTTGTGTTCCTTAAAAAATTATCACCGATAATGGAAAATATTTCAAAAACAAATAGGTCTAAAGTATTTGTGATGAATTTAGTATCAAGTTAAGTTTCTCATCACCCTATCATCCATAAGATAATAAATAGGTAAAAGCCTCTAACAAAACTCTCAATAGCATACTAACTAAAATGGTTAATGCATCTATTCAAGATTGGTATTAACACATCCCCTTCACTTTATGGGCCTATCATACTAACATTCCAATCCCTATAGGTGCTACCCCTTTTTATCTAGGTTTTAGAGCCAAGTCCATCTTGCCTCTCAAAGTCTAAATTCCATCTCTTTGCATATCCATACAAAATCTGATTTTTGAGAGTGATTATCACCAAGAGCATTTAGAAAACTTGAGCTACTTTACAAACATTGTTTAGTAGTGCTCACTCATATTCATGTCTATCAAGAATGCATCAAGTGTGATTATAAAAAACACCTTAATGTGTGAGAATTCAATATTAGAGACCTCATCCTAAAATAAAATCAACATGTCACCAATATGGATATAATCAAGTGAGGCAAGTTTGATTTCAATAGGTATGGACCTTATATCATAATACGTAAGTATGGATTGAGATCTTACCAATTATCCTCCCCTAAAGGGAAACCAAAACCTAAGCCCTTCAATGCTTTGCATCTACATCCTTTCTTTTGTTAAACATGATTAAACTCACATTTTTCTCTAACTTAAGATTATCCCTTGTTTTCACACACATTCATCTCTTTCTTTTAAGGAAAAATAATTAAAATTTTATCATTTGATTATCCATTAAAGTTTTCACTTAATCCTGAACATGGGTACCATTGTTCTACCCATGGCATGATCCTCATGGTACTTTCCATCCCCTTATAGATGGATTCTCATGGTTTTTGTCACTTAAACCTCTTTTACACCTCATCAACCTTCTTATTATTTATTTTTTACCTTCATAAAATGTGAACCTTTAATCCTATATAATCACAAAAGTGAGAAATAAAAGATCTCATATGGGTCACTTTCTAGCATTCGTAGACTATTCCCTTGAAGGATAGTTGCCAACACCTATAAAAAATTACTCAATATAAGGTAGACTACTCCATTAAAGGATAGCTATCCAAAATCCTTAAACAAATATCACAAAATTAGATCACTCCCTTGAAAGATGGCTAATTAAAGCATTGTTCAAAGCATCACAATCTCTTGGAAGCTTCGAGAATTGATTAGCTTCCCCTATCTATCTAAGTAATAACATAATAACAAAAAACCAATTTTCAAAAATCAAAAATGCAAACTTAATTTTTGAATCCATGATTATATTTCATAAGTAGACTTCTCACATCGATTAGCCTACAACTTATATGATAGGGACTTATTTATATTGGCTCTTTGGTGACCTATAATAGAGGTAAGCTAGTCTCCCAAGAAGGTTCCATTTTTATCCCCCTTCCCTTTATACACTCTATAATAAAGCAATTTTATTATTACTTGACATTATGTGACCAAGATATCTTTTCAAACAACTAAAAAATTCTCTTGATAAGCATTCGAAGGGTTTATGTTCATAAATCGATCCAACTATGGTTTGTTTTAGTCCTTGCCAAAGAAGAAGTATCATTATTTATTCTTATTCTCTCATAATATTTGATAGATTCAAAAATATGTTTATATTTTTATTGTTTTCTCTTTATTTTCTCATATTTAGTTTCATTATCTAGCCTAATTTATGTGTTTTTAATATTACAACACCATCATCTAAATAAATGCATTTAACCACATGTTCTTACCTTATTTAAATATTTTAACCATAAGAACATATTAATGAATTAAACATATCCTAAAACAAACATCATCTAGTAATAAATAACTTTAACTAAACCATCTATCATATCTACCATAACTTATTAATAGATCAAAAAAAAATGAGTCATTCACACATATCCATCACATGTCTAAATATAGATGAGGAAGCATATAATAATTAAATTTTAGCATGACCATAACCATAACTATCATCATAACATGCAATAATAAAAATCATTATCACATAACCATATAATGAACATATTTCATCACATCATAAGTTAAAATCACCATGAACCAAGAATAATAAATATAATCATCGTGACTTATTGAATTAACAAACATCATCATCACATAAACATATCATAAACATCATCCTATCGTTTATCACATCCATATAACTATGATCCATAAACCATAACCATAATAATAATTACAAAACATCATCATATCATAAACATCTATTATATATCAAATGATGTCATGCACATAAATTAAGTAGCCTTCATATCACATGAATAGCTAAGTTATTCCACATAAACCATCATATGCAATCATAAATAAACACCATGAACATAGTAATAATGAACCAAAAACCATATAAAATGATCATATCTATATATCATGAGCTCATAATCAACATGATAATCATGTATACAAATATGTAAATATATCTCAAAATATGTTTACATCTTGCTACATCAACTCACAGGATAGTATCAAAATCATATGCTAAATAAAAAATACAAATGTCTCATAAAAAATATAAGCCATTGAAACACAATTTCCTCCTAGATCCTTCCCTTTTGCACCTTCCTATCCTCCTAAAGATGTGTTCCACTAACATGGTATCATAGTTTTATCACCTCTAGTGATCTTAGATCTATACTTGTCCCATTAGGGATCATCTAGTAGGAATAAAAAACAAAGGCCTCATAGTATCAGAGCACTTCCACTATCACTATGTATCTCACCATCAAGATACTCCCTAGTGGTCATACATCTATTTGTACTCTTCCTACCTATTAGAGGGAATCTATCGTATGTAACCATGGTTAGCTAAGCTCTAGCTTGATCTCTCTCTTACAAGAATGGCCACTTGACCTTGTGTTTCTACCAAGGATGCCTATACTACCAAGTATGCTTGTGTTATGACTAGAGCTACTCGTGTTTGGTCCCTTTGAATGATCACTACCTATATATCTAAAAAACCAACTCCCACCTACTGACCACCCGTATCAAGGTCAACATCTATGTGCTATCAACCACAAAAATCACCTCTAAAATTAGCCATACCATAGTGTGTTAGGTACAATATAGGATAGGAATTTATAACATCTACATCATCCACATCAATCCTCACTAGTAAAAAGTCCTGATCATTGAACTCATGAATTGGCTATGGAGTGAGTAGTGGAAACTCTCCATCTTCCTTCTTATACCTTGAGAACACCCTAAGTATATCTTGCACAATGATGAACTATATATATACCCTATCAAATGTAATGAGATCTATCTCATGGTCTTTTGTACCATAGATCCATCTATATATTTGAAGTGATAGATTATGTCTTACATAATGTGCCCATCTTAGAATCCTAACATATAGTCTCCATATAAAAACTCCCATGACTAAGGAATCAGGTTTATCCCTATGTTATTATATGTTGTGTGACACTCCTCCTAGTCCTAAGAGGGAATAATCACATCTCTACCTCATGTATCCGACCTTAAAACCCATCTAAACAAAACTATCCCATAGTAGCCCCATAGGTCTCAGTACCCAGATGTGGTCGTAGGCCCAATAATAGAAAACAAAATTAATACTGATCCCATATCTCTTATGGGCATGAAATCCACATAGCTCCTTGTAAATATAAAATAATAACATAGGATCCCATGTAAACACTGTGCAATCCAAACACATCTCAATGATCACCCTTAGTAGTAAGTATGGGAACCTCACATTACTAGAATCTTGTAATGCATAACATGTGACCACTATCATAATCATAGTAAATAGATTCTTTGTATCCATATCCCTTTGATACAATGGTGTGTAATGGAAATCCCTTGAGTGCCACCTCATGTACTCATGGTCCTCTCTATACAAGAGCTCCATCTACCCATCATATTCATCACTATTAATATGGTAGATTAACTCACCCTATATGGGTAACTACATAATCCTATGGATATCCTTAGTTAATATGTTCATATCACTTATCAAAAGTAAGAATGTGTTAGTGGTAGGATCCCATCTCTCAATTATTACCACTAACATCATTGTATCCTAAGGTATGTGCTGATAGTACCTCTTACTACTTAAGTCCACCTTGGTCATGTGGTCCTAATCTTCATCTATCATGCCTCATTTTATCTCATCCAATATCTAGGGCACTTGGTCTCTCATCTTTGTCTACTCTTTTACCTTCATGATCATTCTAATACCTTACTTCACCTATCTCATCAAAAATCACCTATGAACTACTACCTATTACCTATTCACATTTTCTACCAAACTACACCATAGAATTTCATTTGATTTTACTTCTTCTACCTCATCTATCTACCTATTTATCCTTAACCCTTTTCTCACCACACACTTTCACTTTTCATTTTTACCCTAGACTTAAGAATCCTCTCTCATCATACCTAGAGCCTAATTTTTCATCAAAAACTTCTTCCTTGATCGACCATCAATGGTCATGTGTTGAATGATGATGATTCCTTTTGGAACTATCATCACTCAACAATCAACCATTGATAGTTATGGACCAACCATCAATGGTCACCACATAGTGACCTATTGATGGTTTCTTATAAATTTATGATGGTCCATCATAAACTAATGATGATCAATGTTAGGTGATCATCAATGATCCAACCCTAACCCTATCACCCTAATACTACCATTATAATAAACACACATGATTTTTAACTTACCTAAAAAAATTTAACCTTCCCTATCTACATTACCCCTTAAAATTTTCATCTCCTATACCATTTTTACTTCCACCTACCCAATTATACAAACCTAACCCTAAACCAATCCCTAACCATAGGTCTAACCCACACATCATCAACCAAACAACTATTAAAACATAAAACATTACAAAATCATTGCTCCCATACCTCATTCTATAATCACTGATGTGGAGGTGTCCTCAGTACCACCATCATGCCCCATGCTCTCCCTCATCCTCTCTACATCCTTGTTAGTCAATTTTCCAAAAAAACTTAATCAACACTTCACTCAACATTCAAAAACTGTTAACACTTTTTTCACAAGACTAAACATCAAATCTTTAGAGGCTGTAATGCTCAAATAAAGAATTAAAATTCTTGAAAAACTTTTTACCATTGCCCCTTTTAGGGTTGATGTATGACTACCAATGGGTAGGATGTGATCACTAATAGTCAACCTTCACCATCGATGGTCGACCTCATCAATTTGTTTCATTTATAACTACATGTTTTTTGACAATTCCATTAGTAACCCACAGACCAATGGATTTTAGCTATTCTATTAAGAAAACCAACCACCTCAACCTTGATATTGGTTATTTTAGCCTAACTTTTGCATGTTTTATGATGACCATGACTTGGTCTCTTTGATTTCTATGACAACATTTCCCTTTTAAACATCATTAACTCATGGTATGTTTGTGTATTGACCTAATTATGTCTTCTTGGGAATACTTCCTACTCTGCATACCTACATATACACTAACCTTTCCTAAGAGACTTATGTTTACAAGTGTAACCCAACTGGGATGTTGAAATGTAGTCATGTGGTCAACTTATCACTTTTAATTCTAGTTCTAACTTTATTTTTACCAACCATGTCATCCTACTCAATGAATGATCTTGGCTATCACACTTAGTCTCTCTTTTTGCATGTGTTTTTTCTTTAGTTCTGAACCTATCACCTATTTTTTCACCAAACTACCCACTCATCGAACCTATAAATGATTTCACTTTACCTCATCAATTCCTACTTTGAGGAGGAACACCTTCGACCTGTAATCCATTTTAGTTTTTTAGCTTACTAATAAAAACATCACAACAAAGAGGGAAAAATGTAGACACTAGAAAACTACACATGATTGATCTAGATGTTGAACTAAACCTTAGACCACCTTGAGACCCCCTAGGGACTATCCCATAACCTTTCAACCATAAACCTAAGTTAAATTGACTAACATTGACCAACTTAACCTCTGACATATTGATTATTGATATCACCCTTACTACCAATGGTTAGGCTCAACCACCGACGATTAGGTTTTAACCTTCTTAAGGGTTAACTCTAACTCAACTCCACCTTAGTTTTCTATTCTTATCTACTCTCATAAGTATGCATACTAGGACTAAAATTAGATGACCCCATGACACCTTGTTGAACTTACTATTTCACCTCTCACTTCCTCTTATAAAAAGAGAGGAGGATGAGGTAAAAATTATTCTAGAATCAAGAGAAATAAACTACCAAGGAGAAATCAATAATCAGAGATTCTTGTATTAGAACATCTCTTATAGGTATTCTTCCAGTAACCATGTTAGAGATTCAAGGTACTATAATTTATCAGTCATAAACAAAACATTTTTACTCTATCAAAATTACTCTACACTCCACCAACATGTTTTTCATCTAACTACCTCTTATACACATCCAATTCTTAATACCATTTATGTTTAAATTTTCAATCTTACTTGAATTGCACTCAAATGCAAATTTTATGTTAAAATCACTAAAACACCCTAAATGGATCAAACTTATTATTTTCAAGTGTTGATTTAGACCAATGAATCCCTAAATGGGGTAATATAATATATGAGATAACTAACTTTGATTAGATTATTCTGAGCTAAAATGACATTTTTGCACCTGAGTGCTTTGGATTACTCTTTTATACCAAATTTATTTCATGAGGCATTTGCATTTGTTATTTTTTGTTGGCATCATCCTAAATGGGATAACTGATCTAATGCATCTAACATCTCATCCTAATTCTAATATAGTCAAATTTTGAGCCAATAATATGACATTCTGACCAATTTGATTACTTTATGCACCAATTTCTAAGATTTACACCAAAATTGACTAATCATATTTAAGACAAATTATATTTAGATCAATATCTTAAGTAAATATTTGATGGAACTTGTTGAATTTTTTTTTTTTTGAAATTGTTAATGTGTTTTTGCATCACCTAATGACATCATTTCTTAGAAAGGTATCCCTAGGCCACAAATGCATAAAATATCTAAATCATAGCCTCCTATGCCTCATTAATTCCCATTCTTCCCAAATATTTAGGAAGGAATTTATTAATTTTAGCCTCCAAAATTAAATGGATTCTTAGCCACACATCTTTATCTCAAGATGGATGGTCACAATTGATTTTGATCAATCCCAAAAATATATAAATATGAGGTCATAAAACATCATTTTTAAGCTCACTTATTATAATGTTATAATTCTAAAATATCTTCACAATAATTAATGTTTTTTATTATTATATTATTCATATTGGATTAGCCTCATTTGATAGGTGATTAGATAGTTTCAATATCATGAACATAGGTTTTATGGAGTGTTCTTGAGACATTAGAGGAGTTTACCACCATTATTGATGAAGATAAGAATGCATGATCAAGGGAAGAACATATTTTTGATTCACTTTGGAGAAATGGAATCACTTGGGAAGGTAATGGTTTACTTTATTTCATTTTTATCATATTGTTATTAACAAAACCCCACTTGAATAGATTGGCTTGATTTAATTAGCTCTATATGCATTTTTCTTTGATTTATTAGACTAATGCTTGAATTATCATTTCTTATAATAAAATATAAATTTTGGCATGACTGATGGGATGAGAGAAAATAATCTTGAAAAATGGCAAGTGCATGGAACAAGCTGATTGACATAGCTACTCAAGTTGATAATCCCATAACTTAGGATTCTAGTTTGTTCACTTTTTCCTATCACCTATCTAAGTGTTTCCTTCAATAAAACATCTAAGTGTTTCCTTAAGAACCAAATTCAAAGTTCCTAATCCTTTTTAAGAACTTACAAATATTTTAAATAGACTAGATTAATATTGTTTAGATCCTTTTTTAAGTTATCCCTATAAGGAAAAAGTTAGAGTTTCATTTAGCCTTGAATCACTTTTCCAAATGAGACAAACAAATTTGTAAAGTTATCTCTTAGATTTCACATAGTGAAATACTTATACTCCATATTGAAATACCCTAACTCTAGAAAACCATGACTCAGATAGGCAATATCGCTACTCATGTTAGTTTTTAAAAAAATCACAATATCACTACCTGAGCTAACAATCTTGTTACTTGGGTTAACAATCTCACTACTCAAGCTAACAATCCCATAAGACAAGAGTGGAATTTGTCCAATTTTTGTGTGTTTCCAAGCCACCATACTTTTTATAGTCTCTTTGGTACTTTAGTCATTTATTAAAAAGCAAAGATCAAATAAATACCTTATTTAAACATTTGCCAAATATTGATCCAAATGTAGTCAAACATATAAGGTAAACCTTTTTAGACATGACTCAAAGGGTCACTCGTGGTTGGGTACCTTACAACCGTAGATATAAGGATTAGAAATTTTATGATGAATAGGACAATTCTATTATCTTTGAGGACATTCCTACAGCTATAAGATCTGAAAGTGATTATATTGAATACCAAGAGAGCCAAGATGAGTCACTTCTTAGGTTGATAGAATTATGTTGTATATTACCCTCAAATTTTCCTATGGAAAAATTACACACCTTGGTTATAGAAGAAGAAAAAAATGGTAAGAGAAATATTTTGTAAAATTAGCTATAAATTCTTTTAATAAAGGTAAATAAATACTTAGAGTCAAAACCCACAAACCTAGATCTTATAAAAAAGATCAAGAAAATAAGTAAACAATATGTTGATTAGCTTATCATGGACTTAAATGAATCATTGGTTTCTACTTCAATTCACAATGATGCATTAAAATAACAAGAAAATTTGGTTGAAAGTATGAAACAAATGTTTGTTGAGAACATAATAGTAGTAGATCAAGGTAACTTAAATGAATAATTAAAGATGTAAGAGATATTGAAAAATGTTCCCTTAGAAATGGAACATACATCATATAATCATCATAAACGTCTTGTCACTTTAAAAAATCAAAGACCAATTCATATTTAGGAGATCCCTCAAGATAATTTGGCTAGTTTGTCTCAACCAACATAGAAATTGTTAAATAGATTAAGAATTTCCCAAAATCAACAAAACACTAGTAATTCAAGACAATCAAATTTACAGAATGTTTTATAATCAAAGAATTAGTGGCCTACCTACTCAAATCTATGATCAAATCAAAACTAATCCATGGAACATAAGGCATAAATACCTCAAAAATATATGTAACAATAGGGGCATATTCCACCCCAACAACAATACTAGGGGTACATTTCACCCTAACAACAATACTAGGGGAACGTTCCACCCCAAAAAGAATAACAACAAGGTCACATTCCACCCCAAAAATAGAAATGGGGGAACATTTCACCCAAATAAAACTATGTTCCACCCATAAATGCACCAAACATGCAAGAGTGGAAATCCATGAAGGAGATTGTATAATGATTAGAGATGAACAATAGAGTCAAGAAGTATAAATTTGATGAGATATGTCCATATCCACTTTATTTATCCATTCTCTAAACCCCATTTTTATCTCACTTTTAGGCACAAAAATTTGGTAAATATAAAGGAAAGGGAGACCCATGTGAGCACATACAATTATTTTTTATCTTATGCCAAGAAGTTGCTTATAGTAGTAAGTAATTACTATGACTATTTATATAAAGTTTAGAAGGATAATTTTTTTGTTGGCTAACTAAACTTCCCAAGGTATCAATGGTAGATTCGAATGACTTTTCAAAAAGTTTTGTCAACCATTTATCTTACAACATAGAACATGAACTCACCATTATTAACTTGTGCAAATCCAAACAATGTGATGGTGATAGTTTTGCTACATATCTATAGATATAGAGAGCATTGGTGGGTCACTTTTAGCATAAATTTCTAAAAAAATAGTTGGCACATATATTTACACAAAATTTTACATCTTGAGGCTGCATACAATCTACATCTAGCTTTTGCTAACTTATTCAAGGAAATTATTGACAAAGGGGTATAGATTGAGAATAATCTTATTGCTAAGGGTCTTTTCAAGATTTTCATGCTAGGTAAAACCTCAAATTAGGCCCAATTATCTACCTATAATATTATTCAAGATAAGCCTAAGGGATTTAATAAGAATAAGAACATGGTCAAAAATGGGGTGACTAAAAAATGATACATACAAATGGTGTAGGCTTCACCTCCTCCAAACATAAAATTATCTCCCCCAATCCACCACCTAATTTGTAGAGACAATATCCATGTATAACATTTCATAACAATACTAGAGTGTTTAACAAGCTAGGAGAATTGATTGAAATAGTGCCTCAAATAATCATAACAACTAATCTAATTATATGGCTAGTACCAAGGCCATTTCCTAAAGATCAATTGAAAGCATATTGGTAAAAAGATAATGAGTGGTACAACTTCCATTATGTAATTTTTCATGGTGTGTACTATTGTGTCTAATTATGATGCATTATTGAATACTTGATTGAAGGTGGTGAACTAGTGATTAGGTTGGCCCCTAATCAAGACATAAATCAGGATATGGGGATCTATAAAGACCCCTTTCCTTTACATAATCAACCACCACCAAAAAATAATAAAAACCAAGGTCATAATAAAGGATAGAGATAGAGCCAAAACTAACATCAAGGTTAGGATCATAATGAGCATAATCATGATCATAATGCCCATACTAACAATGTGGCTTATAAAAATATGTTGTATGACTATATCAATACTGTAGGGCACATTTTTGATGCCCACATTACCTCTATTTCTATGAAACCATGTAGATAATTTCATATTACTCATAGCATGGGACCCATCATTATAGGGTCAATACCCTCTCACCTTGTAATACCGCATCAAGTACAAATTGTATAGCTATGACTCTCCATTTGTACTAGTTCCTAGTTTTGAACATCAACACCCTTCTTCTAATTATAAAGAATCCTCATCAGCTAAAAACTATTGAAATATAACTAGGCACATATGAGGCACCATTCAAGTCCCTTTTCCTTATTATTTTAATTATAGTGGCTCTTTACTAATTCTAAGTTGCACAGTCATAACTAGATGCCCACAAGTCACCATCCAAGGCCCTTTGCCTTCCTCTTCTAATTATAATGGCTCCTTACCACCTCTAGGTTATGAAGTCACAACTAGACACCCATGAGTCACCATCTAGGGCCCTTTTCCCACTTCATCCATGAAACCTAATGAAAACATTATGAAAATGGTCTCAAATCCAAATATTGTGCCAACAAGGGCTAAACCAACTCAATCCACAATCAAAAAGCCTTACGGTCTAGCAGACCAATTCAACAAAAACTCTGCATAGATTTCCATAATGGAAATCTTATGGATATGTAAAATATATAGAAGTATTCTAAATAACCTTTTGAAATAATCCACTATTCTTACTGACATAGAACCTCATTAGTTCTATAACCTACTCAAATATTTGTCTTGATATTAGCAAATCATCTTTGACCAAAAAGACATGTCCATTCTTGGTCCAAATCATAATAACCCATTATACATTAAGATAATAATTGTAGATCATATGATCAAGTGGGTTATTATATACAATAGTTTCGGGATGAACATCCTATCTCTCAATTTGGTATGACAATTAGGATATGATAACATAGATATTTAACCATAAACAATTACAATCAAGGCTTATGAGAATGCTAAAAGGGAATATTTAGGAATAATCTAGTTACCAATTATGGTTGGATTCATTTCTCACAACACATTATTCTATATTATGGATATTTAACCTCCTAATAACATACTTCTCAGTCTTTATTAGATCCATGAAGTATAAGTAGTTCCCTCCACCCTCCATCAGTGCCTTAAGTTTCCCCATGATGGGATCAAGGTTATTATTCCCTATAGTCAACAACCATATCAATACTACAAACATCTTGAGTTTGAATTCCATAATTATAATAATTACATAGGCTTTGAGTTCATTTTGAAAAATAACAAAGCAATAGTTTCACATCCATCTCCATCAAAGTATATTGACCCTAGTGATCTAGATTCCACTTTAACCAATCCATTTCCCATAGCTCTTATGAAGCAGGTTTTTATTAAAGACATGGGTATTTTCATGTACCATTTAAAGGATGCCTTCCATGTATAAAAGTTTCCCAAATACCCTAAAACATATAGTAATCCTAAACCTTCAAATACTCCTAACGGACCCAACCAATTTGGTAACGAAAGAAGAAACAACAAAAAACATTGATGGTTTTTGTACCAAATGTTGCACTAATGAAAGATCATAAGGCTTTTATCTAGGGAGATTGGTTATATTATAAAGGCCTTCCTAATTGCTTTCATAATCCAAAATATCCAATCCCTAATCGAATCATGGATCATCTTGATTATATATTTAAAGGTCTTGGCCCATGAATGCAAGAAATTTTGGAGCCCATATTATTAAGAGTAGTTAATTGGAATCATGGTCTTTGATATATACCACCTAGGGGTGACCTCATAACTTTTGATAGTGACTCTTCTAAAGTGACTAGTGATGAGACTCCTAAAAGTGACAAAACATACCATTATAGCCTTTTTGATGAGCTTACTGACATAGACCTATTTTATTCCAATGTCATTCTAGCCATAACACTTATTGGAGCTTCACTTACTAAAGCATGAACATATTATTCTATTGGTGCTTCCATTACTAAAGTATAACACTATATTTGTACCATTGGATCTTCTCATACTAAAGTAGAACCTCATTATTCCTTATGTCTTTTCCATTCCAACCACATTGGTTGGGACTAAAATGATTTAGTTATACACCTCGATGAATTTTAGAATGAAGAATTAATTTTAGAATACATGGGCCTAAGAGATGAATTTCCCATTGGTGATCATAAACAAAGATTTGATTTTTCATTGAATCCTTCTATATACTTTTGAAAGAAGGCAAACATTTTTGGTCACAATTAAAATGAAACATCAAGATCTTCGAGTGAAAACCTCTTTGAGGCACTTATCAATTAGGGGGAAATTAAATAAAAGGATAATCCTTCAAGTGAAAACCTATTACAAGTGCTCTTATGTGGGAAAGTTTGCTCATACCTTGAGGATGTAGAAGGTCCATATGTCTTGAGTTCTATAGCTAGTACAAGCATCTCTTCAAAATAACAACAAATGTTTGAGCATCTTTCTCTAGAGTTTCCAGAGGTTTTTGCTACTTGGCAATTACCTGAGATGGTGGATTTTGATTCATCACACTATCTAGAAATTTGGGAGGAACAACAAGAAGATGTGGCAAAAGAATATGATGTATCCACACTCCTTATGTAAAACATTATAGAAGTGAACCTGGGAACCTATAAGGATCCCAAAATTGTTTATCTTGGAGCTTCCCTTACTGAATTAGAATGTAAAAAAATTATATCCCTCCTAAGGGATTATATTGAGATCTTTCCATGGGCATACTCTAATATTCTAGGCTTAGACTCAAAATTGCTTTTACATCAACTTGTTTTCCATCTTGATGCTAAACTAGTCAAATAAAAATTAATGAAGATGCATCCACGCATCACCCTATTAGCTAAAGCAGAACTAGAATAGTTGCTAAGAGCAGGTTTTTAGGCCACTAGATTATTTTGAATGGATTTAAAACATAGTCCCAATAAATAAAAATACCCTATATATATGTATTTTTAATAATTTTAGAGATATCAACAAAGTATGCCCTAAAGATTATTTTCCTCTACCCAACATTGACATGATTGTCAACTCAATTGCTAGGTATGAGATGTTCTCCTTAATGGATGGATTTTATAGATACAATCATATCAATATATCCTAATAAGATAAAAACAAGACTATGTTCACCACTTTATAAGGAACATTCTATTACCAAGTCATGACATTTGGCTTGAAGAACATTGGAACCACATATCAATGTGTCATGACTATCATCTTTCATGACATGATGCATGATATTGTGAAGGACTATGTTGATGATATACTATAAAAATCAATAACATAAGCTAGATAACCTGATGTTCTATGAAGAATATTTGAGAGGATTCATGAATATAAATTTTTCCTAAACCCTAAGAAAAAATTATTTGGAGTCACATTAGGGAAATTGATAGGTTTAATTGTATCACAAAGAGGGATCAAAGTCGACCCTAAAAAATTCAAGGCTATTATGGAAATCCCTCCACTAAACAATCTTAAATATTTATGGATCGTATATGGAAAGGTCCAATCTATATGCAGATTCATTTCTCAATTAGCTAATAAGTGCCACCTATTTAACCATGTATTAAAGAAATGAGTGACATTTAAATAGGATGAATATTATTAGATAAATATTTTGAAACTCAAGACATATTTGGTCAATCCACCCATCTTGATACCACCAACACCTCGAAGACCACTTCTTTTTTACATATTGACAATAGAGCATGCATTGGGGGCACTTTAGGCCCAATATGATGATCATGGTAAGGAGCATGATTTATATTATTTAAGATACACATTGGTGGATTATGAATGTAATTATAAGCCTATTGATTAGGCATGTTTGGCTATGGTGTTCACTACTAAAAAATTGTGACATTATATTCTAAACAACAAAACTATTGTCATGACCAAGGTGGACCCTCTCAAGTTCTTCTTGTCTAAAGTAGATATTAAAGGATGTGTGGCCAAATAGGTTATGCTCCTAAGTGAGTTTGACATTGAGTACTAGAATCAAAAAGCATTTAAAAGGCAAGTAATTGCTTACTAGCTTGTAAAAGATCCTATTGAAGATACTCAACCTCTCAAATTTGACTTCCTAAATGATTCTATTATGTAAATAGTAAAATAATCATAGGAACCTCAACCACAAAATATCTAATTTGATGGCTAATTTACATCCCACAAATCTAGAGCTAGCATATTATTGATTACACCACAAGTGGATTTGATTCCCAAAGAATTCCATATATAATTTTATTGTATGAATAATATGGCCAAGTATGGGGCATTGGTCATAGGGATTTTCGTTACCATAAAGTGAAATATTCAGAGCTTAAGAGTCTATGATTATTCATGGTTGATCATTAGTCAAACCATTGATTAGTATCAAATGAGATATGACAAGCTTATTCCTTATAAGCAAATTATCGATAACCTTAAGACACATGTTAAATATTTTTAGTCTGAACATGTTATAAGAACAAACAACATATCTGCTAATGCAATGGTAATGATTGGTTCCATGTTATAGATGGATGATAGTGGTAGAGAGTATTAGTTCCTTATTGAAAATATTTTATATCTTGTACATATCGTACTAGATTCAAAAAGTGTATGTATATTGTTGGTCCCAATCCCCCACCTAAATTACCCTAGTTCCAAGACTTTTATAAATACTTATATGATCACATTTTCCTAGCTGACCTATCCAATAGCTAGCAAAAACTCTTCCATCACCATTTATCATGTTATATACTCCAAAGAAACATACTTTGTCATAAAGGCTATGATGGAATGCTTCATTATTTATCTTTACGAGAGTCCAAGTAAGCGTTAAGGGAGGTTCATGAATGAATGTGTGGGTACCACACCAATGATGTAGTATTAACAAAGAAGCTCCTCAAAATAGGTTATTTTTTGCCAAAAATGGAGACCAATGCTTGTAATTATGTTCAAAAGTGTGTTCCTTGTCAAAAACATGGTAATTTGATACACACACCTTATTTAACACTATAATCAATCACAATACCATGGTCATTCTCAACATGGGGACTTGATCTCATTGGGAAAATAAACCCAACATATTCAGATGGCCATAAACATATCCTAACTATTACTCAATGTTTTACTAAGTGGATTGAGGCCATTCCTCCCAATTAAATTATTTAGAAGCAAATTTACAAATTAATTACCATATCATCTATTGATATGACATCCCCACCCATATTATATTCAATAATGGTAGATCCTTTATAAACTAGGATGTAAAAGATCTTTGTGCAAAATTAATATCAAGTAAAATAAATCAAATCCATATAACCTGCAAGATAACAGACAAGTTGAGGCATCAAAAAAGACCATTATAGCCATTATAAAGAATATTATCAATGATGTTGGCTATAGTTGGAACTTATAAATCTTTCCTACCCTTTGGGCATATAGAACCATTCATAAAACTCTAATAAGAACCAATCCATACTGCCTTGTCTATGGTACTAAAGCTATTATCCTGATTGAGATTGAGCTACCATAATTACAAGTATCACTAGAGGACATTGAATATGAGGAGGAATATAGAGTCTCAAGGCTATAAGAGATATAACTTCTTGATGGAAAGCATTTAGCTACCGTAGAAAACTTACAAGCCTATTAGAATAGATTGTAAAGAAGCCATAACAAGTGCATTCTCCCCTAAGAGTTTGAGATTATTGATTTGGTCTTGAAAGATAACTAGAAGAACACAAATGTTGAACACAATAAGAAAGGTAAGTTTCAACATAATTGGTTAGGACCATTTATTATCATAGAAGACTATGGATCAGTGGCATATCAATTAGCTAAACTAAATGATGAAGAACTTCAAGAGCCCATGAATATCATGCACCTTAAGAGACTCTATATGTGATAACTTCAAACCATTGTCTACAAGACCCCTTATTTAGGGGAAACTTGTACTAAAGTCTTTTCTCCCACTATTTTAAACTACCTTGGACTTCTCTTTCATGAGGCCCACCCCTTTCATGACTCTAGATAGTGAACACTTTTGGATTATTGTTACTTTGAACACATTTTATCCTACCATGTGCCATTCTCTTTAGAACCATATTCATTGTTATATCTTGGGCTTGTTGTACCTTCAACACTTTTGTCCTTTGATCTCTTATGATCTTGATTATGTCTCATCAGCATTATGAACACCTTTAACACCAATTTTACAAATCAGTTTAACCAGAATAGTATTTTGTAGCTTCTTCTAACAACAAGTAAATAAAAGCATCTTCTTAACTTAGGATTTGATTGCCACATTGTTATTTAGATTAATTTTGCACTGCATACTATTTATATTACATTTGTTGCTCTTTGGTGAACACTATTACTATATTTTCAAGATCTTAGCTCTTGTTGATTTGTAAGCATATCTTGTTGTAGCTAGATTTAGCTATTATTAGAACTCTTAGTTAGTTCCTTGGTGCATTATTTATATCCATGATGTACATTGCAACTAGATTAGCTATTTTATTGGAATTTTTACTCTTGGATGAGCATCTCCTTGACTGGATAGTCTTACCTTATGCATATGTTATCTTAAAGACAACAAAAACATTAGATAACTAATCTAGAAAAGAACACAAACATTATCTCTCACTTATGTGTAGTTTTATCATCATGTTCTTACCATTTTTCAAGCATTTTATACTATTAAATTTCTATTGAGTAAGTCTTGACCCACGCCCTTATCATTTTGCAAGACCAAATACATTTTCCATGTCTTCCTTTTTCTTCTGAAACATTAATAATATGTTTCTTATCATCATCATGTCTTATATCCCACTTCCTAGGTGAACTACATTTGGCCTGAAGTTTATGTTAGAACATGTGTCCATAGAACTATGTAGGAAACATCCACTTGTCTTGTTCTTTTAGATTTCTCTTTTCCTCTCTTCCCCCATTTCTTCTATCATTTCTCCTCTTTAATTAGGGAAAAAAATTTGTGTCCTTTCTCTTTGTTGTGTTGTAGTTGAAATTAACACCTCTACTACACATGCATGAACAATTGTGTTAAAACTACATGAATTTGGTTTTTTTCTTAAGTGTGTTTATTTATATTTTCTTGGTGTTTTATTTTTATTTCACACCTCTCCTTTTATTTCTCCTTTTATCTTTCTATTATTTCTTGTCTCATCTTGGTCTTGTGTTTTAATGTCTACTTTTACTTATGTCTTTTGTGTTGAGAACATCTTAATGATTTTCATGGATCTTAATTATTAATATTTGGTCTCCTATTATTAAGTTGTTATTGGGCCTTTTTATTTATTTGATTATTTTTGGTGTCTTGTTTTTCTATTTGATTTTTCTTTTCTTTTCTGTGTTCAAGAACATCTTGATGGACCACATAGATCTTGATTATTCATATCTTGATCATATGTCATTAAGATGTTCTTGCTTTTAATTTTTAAACATTATTGTTCCTCCTTAATTCTTGATTGTTCATTTTATGATTTTAAGTTAGGTTCATTTATGTTTATCTTTTTCTATCTTTATTTTTTCATTTAAATTTAAATATATGTAACTATAGTTTTGGTCATTATATATCATTATCCTTAGTTATAGATATTCACATTTAAATTGGTTCCATGAATTTGAAATGACATGTCATTATAAGTTCTTCATACTTATAAGGCCTAATTTACTTTTCTACAGTAAGCAATTTGTACTCTAGATTCCAATCTTAACATTAACATAGCTCTAATGAACAGATCTCAAGAACACTATGTATAATCTAGGCTCAATAGGTTTAACACTTGACTCTATGAATAGACTACATCTCTTCACATATATCATGAGTCTAATCAATATTTGGTTAGTTTTCACTCATCCCTCATTCCATTTTCTAGGTGATCTAAATTGGCCTAAAGTTTATGTTGGAACATGAGTCTATGGAACTATGTAGGTAGCATCCACTTGTCTTATACATCTGGAGTCAACTTGGCCATATTCATTCTTATTTTTATCTCTTTCATCACTTTGTCCATTATCATATTCTTGTTTTTTTTTGGATTTTGTAGCCAATCCACCATCACATCTATGTCTACACCCACTCACTATAGTCTAGGAAAGAGTTTATATCCTTGAGCTAATTTCTTGCTAATTCACCCACATTGGGGTACCATATCTCAGCCTAATGTAAGAATCAAATCAACCCTATAGGGGAAAACTATTATTTATTATTTATCAATTCTCAAGATCTACCCTACTGGGGTACTTATTATTATCATCTTTATCAAGACGATATTCTCCTTTTCCTCTAATTCCAAGATCTCCACATTTTTTCCCATGATGGTGATGTTTTAGTGTGTAACTTGTCTTGAGATTGATCAATGTTGTAAGTGCACAACTTGCACTCTCAAATTGGGTACATTTCAAGTGTATCCCGTACATGTTTGGATTGAATCCTTCCCATTCCCACCATATTTGGGGCCCATTATACCTATAATTATATTTTGATCATTGATGGTAACCACATGTGAAATCATTAGCTCATTTGGATGTGATCTATTCCATGGGTTAATCTCTCATTATCCCTCACTTTTCAAGAGTCCATCCTTATCTTTCGTCATTTTATGTCATCTTGAGGGGGAATCATGTGTCATTTCCAATTTCTTCTTGACAACTCATTTATTTAAAAAGATGTTGCTTCACCTAACTGACTTGCTATGCCTTCTCAAATAAGGGGAAAATGTAGACATCTAATTCCTAATATTTTTTCATTTTTCTTTAAATTAAATATTACTTACTAAAAATTGAAAATGAAAATAAGGATTATGGTGAATACTTGTGGATTAGAAGATGTTGTGTACCACTTTGAATCTAGTGATAGTGAGAGATTATTCTAGGAAGAATACCCTACACACATGTAAAAACTTGACAATAATAGATTAATAGATACTTAGATGAGTTGCCTAGTCAGAAACTAGTCCTAGGAGGTCATGAGCTTCCTCAAATGGATGTCAACTGATTTACATAATTAAGTGGATAAACAACATATTAAATCACAATAGATAAAAGATATGGTAAAATGATAATTAATATTCAATATTCAATTTATCTATCAATATAAGCATAATAATTGTCCTATTAATCCATAGTGAACTGTATATCATTCTATATGATATCTAGTTGGTATTTAGTGGCTTTAAGAGAGGAAGAATAAATGATAGAATAGAGGGCTAGGATATTATAAGGAGATATGTGATATTAATTACATCATGTACTATGCCTGCTAGAGTCATCTACATGCAAAAGCCATATTAAAATGACAAGAAATTAGTAGGGATTGAATACAAGGGTCTAGGATTAAGGTCTTGAGTTCTAAAAATTAAACATAGTGGATTGATGTTGATCTTGATAGGATCAATGTTAATCTATAGAATGGGTACTGATTTAGAATGAATGAGTGTCAATTCTCTCTGTGATTGAGATTAATTAAAATAGAGAATAAACAAGACTAATTTTTTAATAGAGACTAATAAAATATTAATGACAAAGGATATGAATGGTATTCTAGAGACTATATAAATAGATAACAACAAATAAATTGATATAAAATGAAATAATAAAAAATGATTACTTACCTTGGATGTGATATCAAATAGAATAGAATTCATACATAAATGTAAGAAGATTCTCAGTCTAGTGATAGGGGTTATGGATTTATTGCAATAAAATTCTGGTAGAGTGTAATTAAGGATGTTTTTATCTCTCTAAGAAATCTGGTATCAATTTGAGGTTCTAAGTTTCTTAGTCTATAATGCAAAGGTTGGTTGGATATTTATGGATTGATATTGATCTAAAGAATCAAAACTAATCATGAGATAATCAATACCTATTCATCCAAATTGGCCCCTTTATTTCAATCATAGGTAAAATTATATTTGATATACGTGGATTTCTTGGTAATGACACTATATGGGGGTAAAGTGGTTGAGGGGTAGATTCCTAATGTTATAAATGGATTTAGGAGGTTGTAGGGTAGAAAGGAAATAGTAAAGGTAAGTTACTAAGCTATAAATGTAAGAATATACTAAACCTTATGATAGGGATAATTTAGGACATTAAATAAAAATCAGGACCTATGATACCTAATTAATCATACATAGCGTATAGAATTATAATGTCCACACCTCTATTATTTTGCCTTCAAGTTGTAGACCTCCCCACTAAACCTTCATATGGCATACTAATGTTTAATATTATGTTAATAATCCTAGTTATCTACTTATATTTCATTCAATTCATAATATCTATTGAAGGCAAGTTAAGAGAGGATAAGTAAGGATTGGTGCATCACCACCCCTAGTGTAGATTTTCCTTTCAAGTTTTCTTTCTAACCCTTTTCATCCCAACACAACTAGGTCTTAAAAAAAGAGTTTAAGTCGATATATCAAGGGATCTATCCCAATAAGCTATAGGTTTGGTATAGACTATAGATAACCCACAAACATTAGGATGATCCCATGCTAGTCCAGGTTTGAAGAAGAATTGAGTAATCTCCTTCAAAGGGTGAATCTTGGGTTGCTAACACAACCTTAGAATCTTATATTATATTAATTTATCTGGTAAATCCATGCCAAGGAAGCCACATTTGGTTGAAATCCATAGCCACATAGCCATTCAAAGTCCTTGATCACTCATGAATCAATAACATGACATAAGCATCTACTAGTTAGATATCACTGAATTATTGAATCCTCAAAATTGAAGCCAATTATAGGTGGACAATATTCAGCTCCCTAACTACCTTCACCTCAATTTTCTCCTATTTGAGAGCATTTATATTTGAATTTATAGGTGTTATGCCTAATTAATAAAAAATGTCATAAATCATGATGTTCTCTTAGGCACTTAAATCAACAAAATAGTTATGTAAATTTTTGCTAAATATTTTTATTTTTAAGAGGAAAGGAGTTTTAGTATTCTCCTTGTAGAGAACAACATGTGCATGACAAACATTACCATATTATTTCCCCTTACTACTAGATAACTCTATTAAAAGTAATTATATTTTATTAAAAAATTGAATCAACTCACACTTATTTATATTGGCTTTAGTTTTTTTAGATCTTAGACTATATCATAAATAAGTTTGGTATTCTCTAGGTGCTTAATATTTGGAGTATATGTGGTAGGATTTTTGGGTTGATAGGAAGTTTGAGGTCCTTTGGGTAGATGAGGATTATTACCTATATTTGCATCATGTGAAACCTAAGTTTTATTTAGGGGAGTATATGTGGTTAATGGGTTGGCTGAATTAATCTTTAGTTGCTAATTATTCCCTCTCTAGAACTATGTAAAATCATGGATCTCTTCTAGGTTGTCCTTATACTTATTCTAATATTTAAAGGTAAATTCATAAGTGTCTAACACAAAGGTTGTGTCTTGGTTCCCCCTTCTTAATTTTAGTTATCATTAGGATTAGGCATGATTTCATGTTATCCACCTCTTTTTGGAAGATGTTTGAAGTAGTTATAAATTCTACATAATTAGTTTTTACATGATCTATAGTATTATAAAACATGCACCAAGTATTAAGGTTAGGTCCATGAAAATCATAGAATGGGGTGAGGGGGGGGGGGGTGTTTTAGTTCTAATCTCCACTTTCAAGGGGGATAGGCACATTCCTATTATTTTGGTATGAATTCCATTGTCTATTGGGTATTTGTAAACTAAAATTATAATTGGATATTAGGATTATAAATAGAATTTGAGGCCCCTACCTATGTAGGTTGGTCACATCATTAGATATCTTTTGAAGCAACTATTTTAGTTGTTCAATTCTGAATCTATTATAACACTAGGTTGGTTGGGTGATTGATATTATATAGTAGTTGCAGGTCAATGTGTGTGAGTGTTGCTATCTAAGAATTGTGGTTTTATGTAATATGTAAGGGCCTAATTCTTGCTTGCAAATAATATGTATCCACTAGTGGTTGGTGTAGAGTTAATGTTATTATAATCCATTGGGATCAATTGTTGGTTGTTCATCTAGTGAACTACATGGTTGGGAGTCATGTAAGGTAGACCATTAAGTTGATAATTCATTGGAGTTAGATTGTAAACAAGATTAGGTATTGCATATAGGGCTCCTAGAATAATATTAATCATCGATGGATTATGTTTTTATTAGGGCTTGGTTAATAATTGATATTTGGTTACATGCAGTTCAATCAAATAATAAGGGTAAAGGGCCAACTCTATAGACTTTCATAATGATCAATTTTTATAGCTCCATTAAAATCTAAATATAACACTACTAAGGTTGTTGGGTTCCTCCTAAGGAACATAGAGGTCATCAAACCTAAATCTATAAGGTAGGTCTATATGAAAACTACTTCAACTTGGGTGTCAGTCTATTTCAAACATTGATATAACTTGTGGAATCAAGTATTAAACATAGTCTTGGGCTCATTTTGTTCCCTATTAAAAGCAAAAAATTGATGTTATAAGACTACAGGTTCAATGTGAACTCTAAAATGGTTTACAAACACTGATTCTAACTTAACCTAGGTGGTATTAGGCCCAATGGGTAATCTAAAATACTAAACATAAATTTATTATCCTAAAGAGTAAGTAGATAGTATATAGGCAACATCTTCATGTTAGACTAGGGTTCTAATTATATCATCTTTAAAGTCTTGAATATGTTCGTCTACAGTTTGGACACCTCCCATTATGAAATTTAGATAAAACGTGTTCGGAATTTTGGGAAAGTCATGAACTACACCCTAGAGAATGACATGAAAAAATCCTCCATGTCCAATCTAGGCCATATTGAACATCAATAAAGATTGGATGATAACAATTGGGTTAACCAAATGGATAGATGTAATTTTCTAACAATTACTAGTTGATTGGATGGGCTTGACATTACCTTCCCCATTATTATCTCTTGATTTTGGTATTCTATGGTTAGGGAGTTACAATATATCTACATTATCTTCAATAAATTTTAATCAAGTGCTGATTATTTTACCCTCTAGCTTAAGAACATATTTATCTTAGTGGGATATAAGGGTTATGAAATGCCTTATCTCATGTTTTCAACTAATGAATTCAAATCATGGTTAGGCCCTCCTTTTAGTTCCAGAACATGTTGATGTAGGTTTTTACACACAACCGATAATTAGTCAAATTTTTTATTAATCCCTTTCCTCTCCTAAAAGGAGACATGTGAATAAATCTACCTAAGGTCTTAGTTTCTAGGTCTTGGTATGTTGGTCCTCACTTAGTTGGTTAATATAGACTATTCTATGTTAGGGGTCTATTTTAACGATTTTAATCAAAATAGTTTAACTTTAACTAGAGTATTCAATAGTTTTAAGGATTCAAGGATTTAATTCCTTTCATAGACTAACTTCTCTCATGAGTTTATCATGTCCAAGAATGCAATAATGCAATAATAATGATAAACTTCTAAGATGTATTGATAAATGGAATGAAGATAAATAAGTGAATTCAAGTTGTCATATACTTATATTAAATTTATTATAAAGAAAAGGTAAATATTAGAGTTAGAGAGGTAAAAATTCTTATTATAAACACATGTAAACTCTAGGTTATTTGAGTGAATAAATCCTAATTTAAACCTATCTCCAATTAAACCAAACATAACACAACTAGAATTAAAGATGGTACAATATCCATGGAGAGGGAATGACTACACTAAAGAATGCCATCAATACCATAAAAAAATTTAGAGAATGAAGACCAAAACTTGATGATATTCTAGTTATCTAAATTTTCATTTTAATTAAAAACACTAAGAGACTCATACAATCTTTAAATACTCATAAAATAACTATGTAATTTCAAGATAAAATAAAAAAGTGAATAAATTATCCTAAGAAAGTAATAAAACATCTTATTATATCTATCTATTTTCAAAACTCACATAGATATAGCCATTATTAAGGCATAAGAGCTGGTCTTATATAGTCATGCAGACCTAAGGGGTTTAAAATGAGAATTCAAATTTACCCATTCATGGGGCAGTTGTATAAACCATCAATGTGACATTCCCACTTGAGGTCCATTTGGGGTGAATCCCACACTATTAAATCATGGAAATATTAAGGGTCATGTTGGACTAAATCAAGAATGAATGATAATAGGAATTTAGTTGAGATTGCATTTCAATAGTCATCCACCATGTCCTACATAGTTAGAAACACACCTTTTCATGAAATATATTTGTCTTATGTACTATGTGATTGATCCTGATGACATGCCATGCTCTAATCAATGATGTTATCCACATTCCCATTAATTTTTTTCATTCTCCTTAACCACTTTACTAGTTGAGGCCACTCAATAATTAATTCTTCTAATTAGATTGAATGCATACTTGAATCCTTTCTTATGATAGTTTTCATGGTTAGACAAGTCATTATATTTAAACTAGTGCCTTGGTTGAAGCATCACCATAGTATCCTTTATTTGCATTGTCCTATCCATGAAACTTATTCTCACATTTCCTCTACTTTTCCCTCACTATGTGGTTATTTCAACCTTTGTAGGTCCATTTTTCCACTTGGTAGCCTTCTCACTTTTTCACTACTTGGATTGGGGGCTTGAAGCACATGTTGTGATCCAAAACTTGAAAATATAATTCAAGAAACAAGAAAAAGACAATTCAAATAATTCTATCTCTGAGAAGAGATGTTTTATTGATCAAATTTGTAGACCCAAACATATGCCTATCGCTGAGAAGAGCTATCTAATTTCCATTTCGAGTTACATATTAAATTATACATGTTTTGAAGGTGTGAGGAGGATGTGGAAGGTCACCAATCTTGAGGGATATTAAGTGGTTCAAATTCCATGATTTACAATAATACAAAATTTGAGGAATTACTATTTTTAGAAACTTACTATTTTTAGACTGCACTACTAAAATTGAAATTTGGGGCACTTCCATTGGGTTTTCAGGGGTCAAACTTCATTGAGTGGATCTTGATGCCATATCATGACATTTCCCTCATTATTATCTTTCCAATGGTTCAAATGGAGAGTCAATTGTAGCTACAATGCAAAAGTTATGGCTCCCAAAAGTTTTATCATCAATTGGGGTGGACCCATCACTTGAATTATCCCCTAAATTATTGCCCAGATCATGATGACTGTTATTTCGATTGTTAGGTGATATTTATCCATGCCTAATAATCTTGCTTTCCTAGTCTCCAACAAACTAAAAATCCTTCAAAAACTACCTTAGGGATACAAAACTATGATATTTCACTACATGAAATCATCCCACTCACCTACTCACCCATAGATTTTAAATAATTTCCATCTTGCACTAAAATATATGGGAGAGTGGGGAATTAATATTTCATCGTGTGGCATTATCCCACTCAATCATTCACCTAGATTTTTACTGAGGTGCATAATTATTAGATAAGTTTCATAAAAAATTGAATAACTCTTTAAAATAATCTTGATCACATCATTGAACCCTTTGTAAAATTAGATAAGTGCTAAAAGTCTTTGAATAATGTCAGGCCATCGATAGATCAACACATGGCACCAAGAAATATTTTGAAGAAAAATTATTAAATCTCTTCAAAAATAAGAAACATGCCACATGGTGTCATCTCATTTACCCACTTTTCTATGCTTCCACACTTTTATGAACATCTCTAAGATAATAGAGTAGTGGGATGATTCCACATGCCATCATCTTAGTGACCTACTAGCTTAGAGTCATTGCACTAGTATAAACATCTCTAAGAGATTCGGGCAACACGATTGTGCCTTGTGGTGTTATCCCACTCACCTAAATTATTTATAACATCATTTATCTACTAATAAACATTGAATAAAATTGACTAAGCGTTGAAAGGTATTTTAGAATGGGCATGGGACCACCAGGAGATTGACACATGGGACTGGGCAAGCTTTTCAAAATTAGCTAAGTTTGAAAAGACTTCCTCGATAGATTTGTGCCTTTGAGAGCCACATAAAGGTGCCACATGGAATAAGAAAAGTGTCAAGATTAACTTTAAGTACCTACAGACACAATATAAAAAGGTACAGTCATCAAAACTCAATTTAAAATGTAATGGTTAAATATTTGATTAAAAATGACAAACATGAAAGCTAAAATGAATCTCTAAATAGACTTAGCCATTTTCATTGACTCAAAATCCAATTTCATCCATTTTTTGGGGAAATGACTAAATAACATAATGAAACATGATCAGTGATTTATATCAAAATGAGAATCTAAATGAACCAAATTGATTATGAAAAGTAGAAATAAACTCTGAAACAATTAGATCATTTACACCATCTTAAGGGAAAATAATCTAAAAGGAAGTTATAAAATACATTTTAAAATATAATAAAACAAGAAGACCATGACATAGTAAGATAAACCAAATTGATATATTTAAATTAACATAGCTCAGATGTAAATTAGATAAGAAACCATCATGGATTCCTTGAAGTATAATATCAGATTTTAAAGAAAAAAGAGGGTCCCCCTTTCTAGAATTAAAATGGGGCATGTTATGCAAGAAATAACATTTTTATTCTCATGATTTTTATGAAAAAAAATTCCAATTAAAATATGTTCACATTCTTACATCATATTTTAATCAAGTGATTTGAATTCTAAAGTTTTAACTTATTTTTGTCTTTTTAGTAGGCACGCAGTGGAATGGAGTTCAATACATGGCATTTTCAATGGAAAATAAAGTCAAATTTTAGTTTTGAGGGAACTCTCTTTCCTTCCATTCATAACCATTCAAAGCAATATCTCTTTATTTATCTAAGGAGCAATATTGAACCAACCACTCTTTTAATGCAATTTATGATTTATTAGTGTAATCTCTCCCTTTCTCTTAATACCATGGGGTTTTGATATTAACATTTATACTCAAATGGCAAATTTAAACCTTATTTTCACTATTCAAGTAAATATAATTATTAACTAAAGCTATGGAATTTGTGCTCATCACCTGCTTGTGAAATATAATGGTTTTATTTTTCCTTCCTAAATTTATATGTTTGTTAGAATATGGTACTAACCTTTGTGCATGATTACATGAATATTGGCCAGAAGATGGATTAGTTTATAGGATAATTTTGGACAAATGGATCTAATTTGGATGTGTTTCAACATATTTTTTCTTTTTATTCTCTCCCTTTCTTTTACAATTGTTTATAAACCATTTAATATAGGGTTTGATTATATTTTGAATGAAATCTATTTATTTAAAAATCTATTTCATTGTTATTTATATTTTTGGATATTTTTATTACTAAATATTTATACATAATGAAAACATGTTAAAATCAGTTTCCACCCTATTATTTGACAAATCATGAATGCTAATTTATTTTGGGTAAAAGTACACAATTGTGGCTCTCGCTATATGTTAAAAACCCACATTAATAAACCATAAAAACATGCATTCCATTATCCTATATTTAAACCTTAAATGACATTTAAATATCATTTAATATTCGAAACTAGTATGCCCCTTGTATTGTAATAATTTCACGTAGACCAACTAGGTTACCTAGTATGTTGTGACCTAGAAGATATAGACCTTGGAGAGAATCTCATGTATCATTTTAGGAGAGTCTAGATGATAACCATCTCACCTAATTAGGTGTTAAAAATGACCCATCCACAAGTTCTACCATATTAATTGACCAGTCATTATCTACCTGAATGTTTTGCATCAAAAAGATATATTGTAGGAAGCTATGAAAATGATCATAAATTTATACGGTGAAATACAAATTACATGTGATTTATAAATTCAATCATGTATAAACCTATTTTTTTTATTTTTCTCACTATATTGATGGTTTCTCTTATAGGTTTTTGTCATTACATCAATCTCATTAAGTGCACACCATAATGGTTACACTAAGAATGGGGTGGGATTGGATCATCATACTTTATGGTATATTTTTACATATTGTTCTATCATACCATCATTAATATTATTCTAACATGATCTAAGTCACTTTTTATCTCACCTCTCCATCTAATTGATAGCTTAATTTTATAGCTTTCCTATATATTGTTGTATTAGCTTATATGATAAATTGCTTTGATACTTTATCTTCCCTATACTATTTTCGATAGATATTATAGCTTCCTTATATACTATTGTATTAGCTTGGATGATATAATATATTTCATAGTGTTTCTTCCTTATTTTATATCATCTACCTTATATAGTTGTGGGTCTATATTCTATCATTTCTATGGTAATAACTCGACACATACCATACTATGTTATCCAAGATCTTCTAATTTTATCCTCATGACTGACAATGTTTTCTTAAATTTCAGGGTTAGTTTTAGGTGTATACAAAGTAAAATATAGTTAACCTATTTATCAATCTAAGTTTAGAGAAGATAAATCCTAATTACATTTCTAATTGTTGATACATTATACACTTGGGGCCATGACTAATATATATCCACTAGACCTAACCAAGGGATCTCTTACCACAATAACATCACTAGTGAGGGTTTCAAAGTCTCTAGTCAAGAAACACTATGCAATATCCCTATCTAGGTCTAATGTTTTCATATTCACAAATTAAATGAAAAGTAAAGTAAAATCTAATCTAGTGCTAACCAAATATTATGGCACGAAGTGGGGTTAATAAACATAAAAAGTAAACATGCATAGGAGAATACTACTTAAGATATGTATAGGTAAAAACCTAATGGATGGTGAGAAAAATATATTCAAAATCCATTACTTATGTTACTTATTTCTAATAAAATAAAGGAGTAAAGTTAGAGATACTTACCTTGAAGATGAACCCCTCAAGACTCATTATTTCCCTTGGCTAAAGGTGCTTCAAAAGAGGTTGTAGTTTGTATGGATCACTAAGAAAGGCCTAAACATCAAAGAATTTTCCATAATATAATATTATTCTCCAAGTATAAACCCTAATAAATAACTACTCAATTAAAATGGTTGAAGAAAAGATTGTAAAGAAGAAAAAATGAATAATTAACTTTATTATCCCTCAAAAATGATGAAATGAATGTCTATATATAGTTGAATCTAATGCTAAATATTTTCAAAAGTTTAGTCAATAGGGTTAGCCCAATTTGAATTTTTATATTTATTTTATTAAAATAAGTTAGGTCCTGATCTAGGTTGGTTAAGGTTAACCTAAACCTACAACATGCTTTTAACAAATTAAATAGAGGGCTGACCTAGGCTGATAATGTACTGTAAACTATCAAAAAATGTTTTGAATTAGTTAGGGGAAGAGAATGGCAATGGATTTCTTAGAGGAGTGCATAAGAGAAGATGCAAGGCTTAAGTAATTACACAAAATAATTTTGTGTAGATATCAAGTGGTAGTATATGGGACAAAAATAACACAAATCACTAATGGTCTACCCACCCATTTCCTAGTGCACCCTTTAAAGTGTGCACGTTGGATAGATTAAGACACGATAGGTTCCAACAAGAGAGAAATCATCAATAATTAATAATGTTTGAAAATATTATTTGTATACATATTCCATAATCTACGATCATCATGTGTAACTCAGGTGAAACATGGGATGGTCCTTTAAGAAAAGAATATAATAACACACAATGCTGAAGCTAAATAAATTACATTATTTTAAAGCATAAAATAACTAAAATTAAATGACTGAAATTAAAAAATTGAAAATAAAATTAATGTATGTGTACCTTGACTTATCTTTATTAGTTGATGGTTGTCTCCTATGTTTTTAGTTTTAAACATGGAGGGCATAAAGACTACTTTGGATAAACCCAAGGATGCAAAATTAAAAAGCAAAAACAAACCAAAGAAAGAAATCTAAGATAATTGATGTGGTGTATGCATTACATACTTGTAAATTTGGTAAGTTGGGGTGATAAATTCTAAGGTAGGACAAAATGACCAAGTTAAAAATTTAGATAAAATTGAGTAATGAAAAATCCAAGGCTACTAAATGATAAAAAAAATTCAAACAAGTAAACCTTAGGTAATAAAGGTTAAAAAGCCAAGTCAATCTCTGGATACAAGTCAAAATGGTAATCAAAACATTATTGTGAAAGTAGTAACAATCCTTACTTAAAAAAATATAGGAAATCAATGGTAAACCAACATTGATGAGTGGGAAGTAACAATCCTTACTTGATTGTCAATGAAAAAAAAGGAAAACAACGTTTGTGAGTGAAAAGTAACAATCCAACCTCACTCAACAATGGAAAAAGTAAATGTTATCACATAGATTTTGTACCTATTCTTGAGGTCATATCTTGTTGCATAAAAAATATAATGATATAATGGGATAACCTCCAATATATAGGATCTTGGTGAACTGAGGTCAACCTCCAGAGAAGTGAATATTACTTTGAATAAATTTGGTGCAACTAATAAATTACTATCTTATATATAAATTCCACTTCTTTAGTGATTTTTGCTCCTAAACTAGGGTTTGATTGGGAAAAGTGTTTTTAAGAATGAAATTGCAAGACTAAAAATTGTGATTACACCAAATATTTTGAAATGAATTTTAATTAGTGCTTGAATGAACATAATAAAATGGAAAATATATTCAAATTTGTAGGAGTGTACACTCAAGCAAATGTGAAATCAGAGGTAATAATTGGTATTTTTCATACATGGACAAAATTCATTATTTTTTATCAAATAATTTTCCAAAAGGTTAGAAAATAACATAAATGAAATCTCATGACTAAAATAATAATTACAACATCTAAAAATATTCAAACAACCATGCATACATAGAGATTTATCAGACAAGAAAGGAAAATCTTTAATTTATTCTCATTCTCTAGGTTAGACCATGTAGAAGAGTTAATCAAAATGCATAATAATATCTATATCAAAAAAAAGATAATGGGCTATGCTATATTGCCCATATTTATACAGAACATATCATAATGAAGATGTAGTTGACAATGAAATTTGACGTCTAGTAGAAGAACAAGCAAATCTAGAAAATTCATGAAAAGAGGTATGATCTTACAATTGTAATGGCATCCTTGGCAAGGTGAAAAAGTTGGAAAAAGAACATGCAAGAGCTAGGTCTGATCTTTAGTTGTTGGACATTTGGATATAACTTGAAAATATTCATGCAATTCCTTCCTTATTATCTAGTTCAAATGTAACTTCATCTTCATGCAATAGGAGGTGCTAAAGTGAAACTCAGTCTTTTATACAATAGATAACTAAAAATAACTTAATTTTTTTTTCAAAAGCCCTAATTTTAAATTTTTAGTTAGGACTTCTAAAACTTTCAAGTATCAATTTTTTTTCAAAAACTAGAATTAAATTTTATAATATGTGCTTTTACAACTTAAGCAACTTAAAACTTGTCAAAATGAAAATTATAATTGTCAAGTTTTATTTTTTACAACTTTAAACCCATCAAAAGAAAAAGTGAAAATTATGAATATCTCTTTCTCAAAAAGAGATATCAAAATGATAGTTTCAATTTATAGTTTGTACTTTTACAACTTTATAATACTTTTAAAATAATGAAAATATAATATACAAGAATGATTTTGGTAGAAAGAATTAATCTATATCGAATACATTTGTAGACTCTTGATCCTTATCGCCCTATATTTTTTAAACATATGCATCCAAACCCTTGAAAATATCCAAGATTATATCTTCATCAAGACCAAAAGAGTAGAGGTTGTTTATCTTGAAATATTCTATTGTATCAAAAAGTTCTATTCTGAAGTCCCTATATTCATAAATCTCTTTACCCATTTGATCCAATGTTTTATGGTACTCAATGAAATGGTTGATAGAGATCAAGGGGAAGATGGTATCTTGTGCAGATTATTTTTTGACCACTTCTTTGAATTTATTATAAACATCCTCTACTAAGAGGACCTAATACCGATAATCGATCTGTCAACATGACAATTTAATTAACAAATATTCAATGTCATATAGCATGTTAGTGCCTTTATCATGTGTAACTTTGGCCTTATGGGTAGTATTTATGAGTATCTTTATTTGTAATTGATTTGTTTAGTCTAACTCCTATTGTTCTCCACCATTTTTAGTATCTTTTCTTCAAGAAGGATGTCCACATCAATTAAGTCCATAACTATCAATTTTTGATAGAAAATATTCAATCTTTCTACCTCTCCCTCATACTTGCTAATCATTTCTCTCAGTGTGTCCCTTCTCTCTTTCGGAGTGGTATAATGATCCATTATCAATTCTATAACCCTTTTTCCCTTTCAAATGAGTTATTCTACCCATTATTTATTGTCCCTTCCCATGCTGGCAATTTCTATCACCACATCAAGTGTTTACTAATCTATTATCTGAGTGACTGGTTATGTTGGTTGATCAATGGGCTTAATGAATTTCTTTAATGTAGTCATTAGTTCAACCTTGTTCTTCAGCTTATCTTTAGTGACCTTGTAAATATCCATACTCTCAAAGAGAGAGTTAATTCTAGATTAAACATCACGTTTGAACCTTCCATCATAGGATACCCAAGGTGAACTTTTGAGACTTGGTAATCCCCCACCACTAGATCTTCTTTTTGTTTATCTAGTGGGAGGACTACAATCTCCACATACCTTTTCCCTACTGAGTCATAAAATATTGTTGAAATGGTCTATGAGTTGTGTTTGATTTATTTTGTAGATTTGAAAGACCAAAATACAATGTACTTAGGGACACCATTTTCTTTCATTTAATCCCCACTATCTATGGTACCCAACTAGGTGTAACATCTTGTTATTCTGATACTATCACTTAAGAATCTAAAATTGAAGATGTTGTACTAGTAGGCATAGTGACAAGTTTTATATCTTGTACTGATATTTTTTCTAATTGTTTGGTAGATGTCTTTGCCACCTCTTTCCCATTTGTATCAATATCGTTCTCCTTCTATTCTTCCTCTATGGTGGTTGGGGTTACTATGCAAATAGAAGAGTTGGGGTCAATGGAAATAGATGTGTATATTTAGGGTGTGGGATATGGAACTATGAATGGAGGAGTAGACACATGGATTTGCAATTGAGGAATTAGTGGAAGTGTAGAGTCCAAAAAATTAAATGAGTCAATAAAATTGATAGGGACACTCAGGGTTGGTAAAGTTGAAAAGATGAAGGGGGATGAAGATGGAGCAATAGTTATCCTAGGAGTTAGGATGGCCAATAGGATTATAGTTATAATGACTAAATCCATAATTATATACTATTGGGTAGTGTTGGTGATTAATGGAATGTAATGAATTATAGGTTAGATAGGGATTTATGAAAGGGGGAGTGAAATTTTGGGAGAGGGAAGTGAAACTAAAACATGAGTATCCACTTGAGGAAAGGCCTGAGTGTCTAATTGATGTGATTGAATTATAGGTAATAGACTTATTGACATAGGTAAACCATTGGGAATAGAGGATGAAGTTACATGAGGTGAAGGAGGAGTGGAGAAAAGAGGAGGAGGTGCTGGAGTTACATGAATGATAGAAATAAGTGGTGAATATATTACAAAGATGGGAGTTGTGACTATAATTAAGATGTGGGTTGAAATTGTAGTGACTCCAATTATAATTGTATCTTATAATGAAATGATTATGGGTTAATCAATTGTTTCTCCCTCTTTGCTTGGTTTTCCCTTTTTGGCCTTTGATTTCTTTTTTATTTTATGAGAGATCAATGGCCTATCTAGTTTATATGTTACTTTTACTCTACTAGAACCCTCTACTGATGGTATAATCCCTTTTTCCTTGAGTTTAAGTAGTTTTTCACTAATACTTACTATTTATTTGGTCACTTAGACCCATTTACTCTTGATCCAATTGAGTGTTGTATTTATCACATGGGTAATTCTATCTATTAGAGAGGACTCATGCATATACAACCTTATTGATGGAAGGTTTTGTAAGTAAATCTTACTATCGTGGTAGACCTTGTCTATTGAGGACTCATTATCTACCAAGTCCTCAAGGACTTGTGCCAAGTCAAAATCTTTTACCTAATCTAAAGTTATTCTTGAATAGTCCTTTAATCTCACTTCCTCTTCATCATCCAAGTCCTCCCAATAGTCTTAAAAATAGGGGACAAAGGAATATGTGGAAATTACCAATGTATTAGTGATTTTTTCATGAACATCATAGAATGTCCTTGCCTCCAAATCCCTCAGGGTCATTTTTGTCATTTTTACTTCTACACATTTGAATTTTGCTGAGGGGTATGTGTACCTACCTATATTAATGGGAAAATGAATTACTGATTTGTGTTTGATTGATAATAGTTTGAGTCTCAAAACATTATCTCACTACCTCCATAAAAGACTATTTATAACTCACATATCTCATAAGGGTGTAAGGACAACCATTGAATATGCATACCCTAATGTAGAAGTAGGTAGGGAACTAGATGAAATAGGAACCCCAATTGTTAATCTCTAAAGTGGTAGAATCAAAGAATCTCTTCTTATTTAGTTTTTTTAATCAAATATTACTATCATGCAGTAGATGAATGCATCATTGACTATCCTAAGGTGTTGGTTTATTTACTCAAGAATAATGTTAGGGTAATAGTTGAACACTTTATTTTCCTTACTAGATATTATGTTGAGCCCTCAGAAATTTCTTCCTTTTGCCAATATATACACTAGGTGGGAGGTCATATAGAAATTACATATGGTTTCTACCTAGATCAACTACTTTTGGAGGGAGTTACTGATGAGTTGTGCCTAGTGGATGTATTGTTTATTCTTTTGGATGACCCATAAATATATTGATACATTTAATATTAGAAGCTCTTTGCATCAATGCTACCAGTGATCTTGTGCATTAATATGATTATATCTCTTACCTCATCCTTGAAATCAATCCTTGCTAATGTCTTAGGAAATCTAGTGGATGTAACCTTAGGGATTCTTAGGCACTACTTTTTCATTAGTCTGACATTGTATGTTGTTATTTTGGTATAATTTTTTTGATGATTCTAGATTTATATCTAGATAAATCTCAACTTTTGGTATCACAAACAAAAAGTTAATGAAATATGGGTCTTGATTTAGAATCATTTCCATTTTATCATTCAACATATCTCTCTCTTATTAGCATCATAATGTTGTGCTAGTATGAATATCAACTCTAGGATTTGCATAGTTAGGGGAAAATCTGCTACCTAGGGAAGTCCAAAAATATATCTATTGTAGATCTAGTCATTTTTGAATTCAACATTGATCTTGGTCTATAAGTCACCTAGGTCAATGTGACATAGGTTTGCATCTATAATCTTAGTTGTGTTGGATTTCAGACTAAGAGTGACACTGGTTCTTTTAGACTTGAACTTCATCTCTTTCTCATATATGTATTCTAGAGAGAATACTAAGGGAAAACCAACTACAAAATTGGCAATATTTGTATGTGCTAGATGTAGGTGGAAACTCTAGTGAAATTTGGAGTTGTTTTATATAGGTGAAAATTCCATGGGAAAGTGGAGTTGTAAAATAAATTTGAAATCTTTGGTGGAGATTGGAGGTATAAATTATAGGTGAAAACTCTAACATAACTTGGAGTTATTTAAAGTACTAGAAAATTCCATGGAATTGTGGAGTTGCAACTAGAGGTATAAATCCCTAGTGGAGATGGGAGGTGTAAATTGTAGGTAAAAATTATATAGGGACTATGGAGGAATCTTATAAGTAATATTTTCCTAGCAATAAATATGATAGGAATATTCACTAGTATATGAAAATCTTAGGTTTTAAATGCAAATTTTGGGAAAAAACCCTAGGTCTTTAATGCTTGGAAATGCTTGGGAACTTTGGAAAATGACAACACTGTAAAGTCAAACCTAAACTAAATGATGCCAATACAACACAAGGAAACCCTAGTTTTTTAATCATATCTACACATGACATTTGTAGGTGTGAAAATACATCAAGCAAAATTTAGAATGTGGGAAATTAAATCTAAAAATATATAAGAGATGGAACTAAATACCATGAAAGGAATCAATGGCAGATCTTGCAAGTAGGTTCAACATTCAAGGTGGGAGCTCAAAAATGCAATTATCAAGTTAAATAATGATTTAAAATAACCCTAAGACCCTATAATAAATTCTCTAATAGTGGTTGCTGGCATAGATCCAAAGTCCTCAAGTAATTTTGCAAATTTTTAATTTGATAATTGTATGTTGACCTCTAGATTTTATAGGCTAGGCTAGGTCAACCCTTTGAAAATAGCAAGGCAAAACTCAAGGAATAATTTTCAATTTTGAAAATTGTAATTTGTAATTGGAGTTTTAGATTTCATAGGGAAGGTGGTCAGTAGGAAGTGGAAATTGGATTGCAATTTGTAATTTTGTAAATTACAAATTGCTCCCTGAGTTTAAACTTTTTGTTGAAGTGTTACATGGGAAGAGGAATTTTGACAGTAATTTTTAATTTACAAAATTGAAAATTACTATCCAAGATCTAATTTTAATATGGTACTTGGTTTGAGGGAAGTGGAGCTCTGCTTTCTCTTTGTAATTTTTCAAATTATAAATTACAAGTGGGTTTTTAGTTTCCACTAACTAATGTATTATGGGATCTAGAGTTTGGTAAGAAATTTGCAATTTTGTAAACTAAAAATTACAATCCAATCTATAGATTCCATTAGCTAATGCATTATGGGATCCTAAGTTTGGGAAGCAATTTGGAATTTTGCAAAATACAAATTACAGTCTAATCTCTAGATTCCATAAGCTTAGTATAATGGGTGTTTTGGGTCAATTTAAGGTATTTTTCCAAAAAAATAATGGGTCTCCCTTAGGGTACTTGATATTTTGACATTTTTGGGACAAAAATATTAACATTTTTGGTTGCATCTATAGGATGATTGCCCATTAATCAATTTCTTTCCAATAACCTTTTAGTTAAATGTGCCTAGAGTCATTTTAGGATTAGCTCACTTTAACTAGTGAAGAACAAAAATGGGATTTTATTGAATAAGAAAAAAATTGGGAAAAACAAAATAAATAAAGGAAACAAAAACTCTTAATGAGTTGACATAGTGAAAGAACTTATTTTAAAATACACAATTGACCCTATTATATACAAAATTTGAATTTTTGGAATGAATTCCAACATCCAAAGAAAGTTTTGAGGTATATTCCATTAACTAGGATAAGCAGTTCTAATTCATTGAGCTTAAATAACTAGAATGCATTATCTCATTTTCACTGAGTTATAATGTATGGACAACTCCATCTAACATCAAATTTGGTATTCTTGCCTAGTTTAACCTTGTTTGTATCCCATTTGAGAACCAAGATTCCTTCATTAAAAATCCTTTTAAATGATTTTTTGTTCAAAGTCCTCTTTGTTTGAGCCTGATTTGCTTCCAAAAATTTCATTGATAGGTTCCTTATTTCTTCTAGTTCCATGAGTTCTACCAATCTTATTATCATTTCATTATTATCAATCAAATCTAATTTATGATTGTGTTATAGAGATGGAAACTCAATTGATAGTGGGACTCAAGTTTCCATTCTATATACCAACATGAATGGATAGTTTCCAACGGATATCTTAGGGGTGATCCTATTAGCCCACATTTTTTATTTCAAATTTGTGTGATATGTCCTTTGGTTATCCTCCATTGTTCTTTTGATAATTCTTATGAGGTTCTTATTAGTAAACTCAGCTAAGTCATTACCCTATAAGTAATAATTAGAGGAATTACTTAGGTATACATTGTGATATACAACCCATTCACTCACTTGAGTGACCACAAAATATTTTTAATTGTATAAGATAATGGTGTGAGGAACACCAAACCTCAAGATGATATCATCCATGAATTCGAAGATATATGCCTTCATGGCATATTTCAATGAAACTAATTTAGTCTATATTGTGAAATAGTCCATTTATATAAGGACCCATTTTTTTCTTGCACTTGATAATGGATTAATCATACCAACAAAATCTAGTCCCCATTGAGCAAATGGTTGGTCTGCTTAAATTGGTTTAAGAGGGAAATTTGCTAATATTTTTTTACCTATGAATTAAGCACATTTCTCATAGTTCTTTACCAATTTATGGGCATATTTGAATATTTAAAGCTAATAATATCCCATTCTCATTATTTTTATGGTTGTGGTTCTTGTAGATAAATGACCACCCGATGGGACATCCTAAATGTATTTGAGCACCTTAGGGACTACATTGTCATAGATAAATCTTAGCATGACTCCATTCATATCTTTTTGAAATAATATTCCATCAATAAGAACATAAGGAATGGATTGGAGTCTAAAATAAATTTTATTATATTACTAAAAGTCATATGGGTACTCACCAGTCTACAAGAAGATAGTCATGTCATAGATCCATGTGTCGAACAAAGGTGGATTGGCTAGTTGAGATGCACTTTGAGCATATACTACTTCACATACTAATTCACCAGTATTGATATCATAATATAGTTATTAACATAATCCATTTCCTCTTAAAATATTTTTGATTGTGAGATCCACATCATATTCCATGACCTGTATGATTCATCCAGCTCTTTTTTCATTTATCTCTCAGGTTAGTAAGAACTCTTTAACACTTTGGTGACTAACTATCATATGCATTTTATTGTTGGAGAGAATATTCCTAGAATTTTTGAGAGCTTTAATCACATCATAAACTTGATTTTCTATGAAAATATAATTTGCTTCATAATCCTTCAAGGATTGACTAAAGAAAGATATTGGTTATTCCAATTATTCTTTATTGTGTTGAGTTAAAATAGCTAAGATGCTGCTTTCCCCTCCAAAAGCATAGAGAATTAAATATTCCTCATAGTTTGGGTTGACTAGGGTAGGACCCTAAGAAATAACCTACTTGATGGCCTCAAAACTATCTTTTCCTTCCTGTGTTCAACTAAAAATGGTACCCTTATTGAGAATTATAATAAGGGGTTTGGCCATAGAGGAAATTTTTTTAACAAATCTTCTTATGAAGTTGATTTTTATAAGGAAAATCCATAATATATTCTTATGGATTAGAAGTGTTAATGCAGATATAAAACTTATTATTTATAGGTCTATGGTAAGAGCCTCTTTTGAAACAATGTGTCCTAGTAGTTTACCCTTATGAACTAAAAAAATGCACTTTTTTGGATTGAGGGAAACTCCAAATTCTATGCACCTTTCAAAAAATTTCCTAAGGTGATCCAAATGTGCATTAACATGCTTTGAGTAAATAGTGATATCCTCTAGGTATACTAAGATCATCTCATTTATCAAACCTCTAAAATCCATATCTATGGCTCTCTAAAATGTTACATTAGCATTAGTCAGACTAAATGGTATCTTTTTATAGTCATATGTATCCCATTTTATGGTGAAAGTAGTCTTGAAATCTTTTGATTCTTGCATCAACGGTTGGTTATATCTATAATAACCATCTAGAAGGGAAAATATTTCAGATCCTAATATAGTTGGTATAATTTTCTCCATGGTTGGAAGGGGATAATGATCCTTTAGAGATGATTTATTCAAATCCATAAAATCTACACAAAGCATGATCTTAGCATTCTTCTTTCTTACAAGGACCAAATTAGTAACCCATGATGAGTGCTTGATAAGGAAGATGATGTTACCCTCTATTAGTTTGGATAACTCACTTTTCATTAAGTATTATATATTTAGATTAATTGGTCTTTGATTATATATAATAGGCTGGTATTTGGATAGAGCTCTATTGTATGTTGGGTTAAGTTAGGGTCAAATCCTCTTAGATCATGATAACTCCAAGATAAGTTATCATCAAAATCTTGACAAAACCCAATAAAATATTATTTTTAAAAATCATTGCATACCATTCCTATCTTTAGTGATTTCTCTTTTGAGATGACCATTGGATCATAGTCTTATTCATTTATAGTAATGTTCTTATTTTCACCTTTTAGCTGATCATTTGAATTGAATATGTTTTCTATAGTAACAAGATCCATGGGTAGTTTATTTGTCTACAACTGGATGATTTTATATCCATACTGATATTAGAGTCTTTATTGGTTCTTATTGGAGAATTTTTCTTCTTCTCTCAGAAAATTGATAATCATCTTATCACTATCAAAGACTTACTAATTATTTACATTATCAAGAATAGATGGCCTTATTATTAACCTTACATGCTAGTTATTTTTATTCTTTTTTTATTTAGGTAGGTTATATTGGGAGCCTACTGAGGTCATAGGATCAACATATTTATTCTATGATCTTTGTACCACTTAAATATTTAAAGTGGTAAAGTCTCTTAATAGGTCCCAAACACTATGTTTATAAGATCTTATAAAAATAGTCTTAGTCACATTTCTAAATATTACTTGGTGAATAATCAACTCACTATCACCAAATATTTGTAGGGATTTTATCCCTCTTTCATTAGTTAATTGTAGAACTTGAATTAATACTTCATATTCAACTACATCATTTGTGTAGGTAAACTGATGTCTAAAAAAATAGAAATATATCTCCTTTTGTGAAGAGATCAAGACAATATGTGTGCATGCACCATTCCTACTTCTTAAACCATCAAATAATAATTTACACATTCCTTAAAGATATTCAACTAGTTTTACTAGGTTCAGGATGATTACATCATATTCATGAATGTAATATGTACCCAACCCTATTTATTCTACATAATCATAAGGATTGAATTGGAAGGTTTATACCCATTAATCCAAATGAGTGCCTATAATATATTCTAAAAGTGTTTCAAATTCATGATCAATCTCCTCTTCTTGGTCCTATAGTATATAGTTCATGTCGACATGGATAGGAGTGTATGGCTTAATATTATCTTTAGAAACTAGCTCAAATCCTATTATTACTCTTGTTACATATCTCATCCTAAGAAATATGTGAGTCTAATCCATAGATATATATCCTCCCACTTTTATAGTAAAATCTCATGAAAGAAAAATTACAATATAAGGGGGAAGATATATAATTGATATATCTTAGGAAGTTGACAAGATTGAACAAACATGAATAGTGAGGTTTAAAACATTTATTATTCCTACTATTTAAAAAATAGTCCCATCTAATTGAACCATATTTTTATTGATAGGTGTACAATTTATACCAAGGGCATCAATTATTTTCTTGGGTATAATAGAACTGCTAATCCTTGAATGTACCATGTAATTATAAATGAGATGTTTCCCTATTATGATAAAAAGATATAAGTGATAAGATTACCATTTTTTATTTTTTTAGTATCATTTTGTGATTGAAACAAATTAATTATGGAATTATGTCCCTTGATAGAACCTTGTTCATTATCTAGAATTTTTTCAAAGCTTCCTGTAGCAAATATCTTTATGCTGGAATGGATAGTGCTTCCCACATAGTGACATTCAAATTGGTCTTCTTCATCTACCCAACAATCTTAAAATAAATATTACAAACCTTTGATGGTACCTTTATGGGAGCTATGTCTTCATGAGATTTGATGTTGGCACTTTTGCTTTGGGCTAGCCCATGGGGACAAAGGGTGGCCTTTATACTTTGTTACTCTTTGTTGGTTCTTATGCAAATTTTAAAGTTGTAGCTTGGTTCACCCTATGGGGTTGATCAATTTCTATTTATATTTTATTTAAAGGTGTATTATCTACCATTAAATATCCACCATTGAAAAATACCACCTCTTGATTTACACTATAAAATTCCTCATCTTGCTAGTTTAAAAGAGTAGCCTCACCCTGAGTAGGTTTGTGTCTATATTTTGGTTGGGAAGTGGACTCTTCTTGATATACTTGTGTATTTGATATAAATTACACCATCAAGGCTTGATTAATGACACCATTAGGATAGGTATTCTGATTATGTGGTTGAGTATAAGGATAACATCATTTATAATCTTGATCCATGTTTTTCTGAATAGGTACAATAGATTTGGAAACACTTGGTACAGGTAAAGCATAGATGTTTGGAGGTTTTGATTGCATATTTTGACCTCATGGCTATGAATTTCATTGGTATGGTTGCCTATTGTGTTGTTAGGTTAGGTTAGCTTGTTGATAAAGCTTGTAGTTCTAGGATTGCTACCTCTTCATTACTACTAACTCATTACGAAAACCCTTAAGTAGTGACTTCAACTCATAAAAATCATTTGTCAGAGTGGGATTTAAAGATGGTACATTGATTATGGTGGAAATTTGATTAATTATAGGTCGTTTAAGAGGTATTTATTGAAATAGATCCATTGGTGGCCTTGGGGAAAGTTTTCTTTCTTGTATTAAATAATTTTCTGCCCTTATTGTAATTTCATAAACATTAGGATGTGTGGTATCACCCATTGATTGAATCATAACAACTATATCACTTTTAAAATCTCTTAAGTAATATAGGAATACATTATTTGGAGTTATCTTGACTAGTACTAGAATTCTATTCTATGTCTTTTGAAAATGGAAATAAAAGTTAGTCATGTGCTCATGAGGAGCCCTTTGAATAACAATTAATTGTTCAACTAAGGAAAGGCGGTGACTCTTATATTCAAATTAATTTCATAGTGTATTACCTAAGTCATCCCAAACTTGAATGGAATTTGGAGGATGACCTTTATATGATTGTAAGGCTTTACCTTTGAAATAGAAAACTATATGTCTAATTACAACATTATCTTGTACCACACATTGGATTAAATAAAGATTAGAAGCATCTGTTATATGTTCCATAGGAGTGGTGGAAGTTTCAATAATAAAATACATAAGGTATTTTAATGCTGAGGTAAGTATATTATCATACTAGGCCAACTAGAGTGGGATACCTCCATTGAATGATGTAGAGTAAAAAATACTCTACGTTTCATTCTGATTTTCAGTTGTGCACCATAAAATTTTGTTCCCACATACTTTGGTTCAAGACAGTGAAGTTTTGAAATAGAGCATGGGCTCTAATTTCCTTTTGATTCATTTTTCTCTAAGTGTTGAAGTCAAGCATAAGCTGCCAAGTGTCATTGGCTGAGGCACTTTTTACAATTTTTATAAGTAAAGTGGAGATTGCCACGTATCTCATAGTACATTAGTGGAACATGACAAGTGTTGGCATCCATGTTTCATATCAGCATCCACATTTCAAATCTCTTTTGAGTGGAAGGTTTGAACAAGCTAAGAGTCAGGGTCAGGTAGAGGGCACCAAGTGGCAATCGTGGAAGGTTTCAATTCACTTTTCTAAAAGTGACGAAAGATGCCACGTATCCCAGCTAAAGAGAGCAGAAGCCACCATGTGTCAACCTCCAAATTTTCTTCATTTTGTTTCACCAATATGGTAAAGACTGTGGTGGGTTTCAGGGTTTATTTCTGAAGCAAGCAAAAGCCACCAAGTGTTGTTGTCTGTATAAATATGAAATGAGGCCTGATTGTTAATATAATATAAATAGAGTGATGTGGATACTAACACGTGTAACCTTATACAAGTTTCTCAAAAGGCAACTAAAATTAGTGAAGATTGCCACATATCCCCAGTTGATTAAAGTAGAGATTGCCATGTGTCCTTTGTTGAGGCAAGTGGAAATCGCCACCTATCCCTATGCCCCTTTTAAAGTCACTTAGGCAAGAAATGATCTAGGTCTTATTTTATATTAAGTTGTTAAAGTTTTGAATATGTGGATTGTGACAGGTGTTAAAGGCAAAACATTCTCGAGGGAAGATATAGTAAGAATATAAGTAAAGCAGAGAGCACTGTGTGTCTTTGGTAAGGCTGCGGAACATGCCAAGTATCATTCTCCAATGTCTCATAAGTAATAAAAAGGTTTTCAAGGAATTGGCCAAGTGTCCTCTTCTATTTAATAAAAGGGAGCATCTTGTGATCTATTTCAGCTAGTTAATTGTTAAAAGACAGAACGTTTTAGAATCTAAGAAATATCTTCTGTTAGACACTTCCAGTTCAATTAGATTTCAGTTGGGGCGTTAGATTGGGAACAATCTAGAGTGAATCCAAGGCTATAAATAGAGATGCAGAGATCACTAAGGAGGATGATCAGATACTTAGAGATATTTTTGTGAGAGAATTATTGTTAAGAGTTTTAGACTTTCTAGAGCTGTGATTAGGAATATCATTTGCCTTTGTTCTATTTTTTAAGTTGGAAAGTTTATGTAATTATGCATGTTTCTATGCCTCTTATGTGACTGGAGAATTAATAAGAAGATTGAATCCTATGCCTTTATTGATATTTTCTGTGTCACTGCAAAATTAGTCTAAGCTGTGAGCCTCTATTTCTATTATTTTCATCTTTTACATTGATCATGCCTTGTTTGCTCTTCAATGTAATTGAATCTTATATATAGTCTCACTGTGCTCAGAATTAAGGGTTGAATTACATTCAGGCACATTGCCATAGTTAGATTTTCTTTCTTTCATTTGTGTTTTTGTTAAAATTCCTATCCCTTTTTCCAGTAAACGCTTGATATAAAGAAGAGACTAGCTTCATAAAAATCTGGAGGTTGTTTCAAGTTGCAAGTCCCATATCTTGAAACTTCCCATTATTGGTGTTAGAAACAAGCACAATTTTAACCATCAATAGTTTTTGGCATGCCCGATGGGACAAATCTTAAAGTTTCTTTCAAGATCATATGAACCAGAGAGCTGTAAGGAGTCAGAGTTGTGGACTAGTAACCAAATCACAATCTGCTATAAATCTAGGTATTCTTTTGCCAACTTTGGTAACTAGTCCAAGAAGAAGAGTCAACCATTTTATACCAATACCAAGAGCAAATATGGGAGCCCCTATAGCCCCAAAAAACTATGCAAGTTGGAACATTGGTAGTCCTTTGATTCTCCCAATACCACCAGCCACTTGGGACCCTATCCTAGTGAATGCCCTGAAAACTCTACCTAAATTCTATGGGTAAGACATCAAAGCACCTGAAGAACATCTGCAAGATGTATTAGATGTATGTACTATACATGTTCTCACAGAGAAAAATGTGGCCATAAGATTATTAGAAGCTTCTTTTAAAGGGAAGTCTCTAGAATGGTATCGATCTTTGACCCCAAATACCATCTCTACATGGGATCAGCTCAGAGATCTTTTCTTTGAAAGATTTGAAGAGAAGGGTGATAAGTCTTCTTTATTACAACAATTGATTACCATCCAAAGGGCACCACAAGAAGCAATGTTTGCCTTCAATTATAGATTTCAAAATACTTGGGAAAGAATCCCTGGTATAGCTAGACCATTACTAGGTATGGCTATAGTTTTCTATCTTAAGGCTTTAAATTTAGACATATCTACTATGATTCAGTCACTCAGAGGTCAGACTCTGCCAGAGGCTTATGACTATGTAGTCATAGATGAAAATAATTTGATAGATGCTAGAAAGTTATCTCCAAGGCCTCCCATGCCCATGTTTCTAGATATTTCCTTACCATTACCTCAAGAAGCCCCTAAATCCATAGCCCCACCTATGTCTATGTACACATATCCTCAACCACCTAATAAAGAAATTGTCCCTACCTAGTCATCTGAGTTGGATGATATCAAGAATATCTTAAAGACATTTTTTAATGAGCTGATTAATATAAAGAGATAGTAGAATCCTTTCCCTAGGCCTCCATATCAAGGCTATCAAGGAAATAGATTCTCATCACAACCAAACCAATACTAGGGTCCTCAAAGGCAAAATAACCCTCAACCAGCAAATCAATTAGTAGTAGTCCTTACACCCTCACAAACTGTTCCCCCCAATTCAAATAGGGAGATTGTTTCAGGGCAAAATAATTACGTGGATAACACTAATGACTAGTGTTTTCCTTGAAATAATACTCATACACCTAGATATTGTGCCATGGGTAATCTACAACAAAAGGTGGTAGAGCAAAGAAGAATGGATGGACAGTTTGCAAGTTCTAGTGACAATCAAGCCTACCAATCTTCTGGTATGCAAAATTTAGTCTTAATGGCTCAGATGCAAGGGATGTCTTTGCAAAAAGAGGAAGAAATAACCCTAAAAAATGTTTTTTTCTCATGGGTTAAAGATGAAGAATCAATTTTATTGAATGAAGCTTCCACTTCCAAGAAACCAGTGGTGCAATCTAATTATTATACTAGATCAAAGAGAAGGATGGTGGAACAACCTAAAGTTGTAAATAGTCAAGCCATGGAGAATCCTCCATTTCAAGGACAAAGAAACACAATTGTCAGATAAGAAGATAAGAAGTGCCTCAGTTAGTGTAGAATCAAGTGATTCCTGCACAAATTCAAGAAAAAATAAGATATCCTTATTTTCAAAGAACTTAGACTCTGGGACCAATAAATGTGGTGGATCAATTGAAGAAGACTCCAACACAAGTATCAATATGGGATATTTTGGCTATTATTGAATAGAAGACACTACTACAAGAATCTCTACAAGGCCAAGTAGTGCCCAAATGTACTATTATCAAATGACCTGCTAAAAAAGCAAAGCACAAAGACATAGTTCATCTGCAAACAACAACCTTATTGAACAATGCACCAGAGGTAAGCAAATCCAAATTGGATCCATTCTATTTAACTTTGATAGTTGGCAAGAAACTGCTGCATAATGCAATGATAGATTCAGGGGCTAGTACTATAGTAATGCCTAAGAAGATAGCTGATGCTTTAAAGATAAAATATGAGCCACTCACTAAAGGGATCATGTAACTGGATGGAAAAGTAATACAAACAATATAATGAATTAAACAAATATGATTATAATTATATACTTGTCCCAATATAATTGTAAGTCAAGATCTAGTAGTCATAGATATACCTCCTATTTTTGGTTTATGTTTATCAAGAGACTTTATAGCCAAAATAGGAGGATATATGTCACTTGATTGGTCTCACCTCATCCTAAGAACCAAATATGGTTCAAAGATGAAGATATTATCTAAGCCATTATATAAGGATCACATTACCAATGAACCAATTACAAAGTTAGAGGCAGCTCATGCTATGATGAATAATGAAGAAAGGGTTTTTGTTGAGGAGTTAGCTAAATGGACTGAACATGATCAAGAAGAGGAAAATGATCATTTATTAGCTATGATGCAAAGTGACCCATATGGAAATTATGAGTCCATTGGTCTGCGTACTTACGTCATATTTGATGAAGATCATAAAATCCCAAATGTTTTAAAGGAAGAAAAGTCAAAAGATACCTCTTCTATCAATATTTGGGTCTCTCAACATGAATTTCACATTCTAAGTGAGGAGTCACAAGTGTATGTCTTAATCTCTGATGAAAAAGAGATAATTTTTGACTTTCTTCTTACTTTACAAGATGATGTGGAGGAGCATGGACATTTCTTTGATCATGATTTGAATGATTTGTTTGAAATAATTGGGTCAAGTTATACTATTTTTCAAGGAAGTTATGAATTGGTTGTAGATGAACAAGACAACATTGAGACTCAATTAATTATGCAAAATTATTGCAAACTTTTAGAATTATCCTCTCAATAGGTTGGTAATTTTGAAGTCATTAAAGAGGATGATCATGTAATCTAACTTGAGTTTGAGGTAAGAGGAGATAAGCCAATAAATGATATATATCAAAGGGCTTCTATTGATGAGCAAATAGTCATTGATTTCTTGATAAGACATGCCAGTATCAAGAACTGGCATTCGACAAGCTTCCAAGAACAAGAAGAGTTTATATATGTTGGAAGCATGTTTGACTCAGACTCACTTGAATGTAGGCCAATCAATGTGGCATACAAAGAGAGCAAGTCACCAGAGCTATATCCAATTTGACTACTTGTCTGGCAATATAAGTCATCTTGTTATAAAGGAGACTTCAAAAATTCTTCTTTTGACCTAGGAGGGAGATAAAGATACTTGGTTAATGTGTTATAGTTAAATATTTTCCCCTTTCTGTATTTCTTTATTTTCCCACTTTTATTTTAAATAAGTGTTCTTTGAACACGTAGGCAGTAGCTCAGAGTTTTTCAAAATTTTCAAAAAATTCTTGACACATTGAATGTTTCCCAAATCTTTAAAAATCCCCAAGGTACCTTGGAATACCACTTGCATAATGTGTATATCTCATTGTCCCATGAAGATTGAGTAGGATTGACTAACGGTTATCTAAGTTTAATGCCATTTTGAGAGCAAGAGTTAAAACATACAAGTTTCTCAAACATTCTTGCATCTGTGAGAAAATATCCTATTACTTGCATTTTTAGTTCTTGGTAAACTTGCTTAAGCAAAAGAGCTTTCTATTTTGCAAAAGTTCATACCAGTTATCACAGAATAGATATAGAGATGGAGGGAGCATAGTCTTCACAACAAGGAGCTAGGATGTATGAATCCCTTGACAAGTTTCTTGTGAGCAAGTCATATGCTTCAACTCCCGCACAACCATTGAAGACCTATCCATGGACTAGAATCCCTATAGCTGGTCAAGCAAGTGACCCAGTAAAGATAAAAGATTATGTAGATGCAGTCATGGACCCAATTCTTCAAATAGCTAGTATCAAAACTCTTAGAGAAGGGGCACATCAAAGGTGTCTTTAGAGGGCTAGAGTGGGGCAATATGAGACATTTGCCATGAGGATATGGACTTCATAACTAGCATTATTCATTTTCCCATCTATACATGCATGCTCTGACTTGGTCGAATTATATGCAGACTTGTTCCATGTACCCTCAAGCACCATTCAATAGGGTCCATTCATGGTGCAAGTCAGACCACAAGATATCAAGGACATGTTAGGCATGTATCACAATAAGACAGCTATATTTCCCATTGTTGCTAAAATTCAAAGAACATGGGTAAACATCAATACTCATTTGAGGTTCTTAAGATCTGAATTACAAATAGGCGATGATGACACTACTATGCCTACACTCCCTACAGCAAGAGCCCAGTTCACATAAGCTAGCCAAGATGCACTGTCTATGATGGATTTCATCTTCAGCATGAAAGATGATATGGGAGTCTATGGAGAACAAATGGCTATCCTCTTCAGGCTGAAGACCATTGACAAAACTTAGGAGTATCAGCTTGACTTTTATAAACAAATTTCTTTCTCAATGGTGGAATAACTGGTCTAATTCAAATCAAAAGGGGTTTTTAGGTACTCTTTTTATTTGTTGCACCTCATGTTGTATAAGAACTCCTACCTCTTTACCCAACATATGCATCTTGATATGTATGACCCATGTTTTGATTTACAAAAGACCATTCCTGTGTCTACATGAACACATATTTAGTCAAAAACTAGTGACCCATATGAATTATGGGAACTATTTATTACCCTTGCCTTTTGTCACCTCAACCCCGAACTAGTTATGAATAGACTATTCCTAAGTGTTTCAAACCTTTTGTCCAGTTGCCCAATTCCTTGTGATTTCTATTTTAGATCCCACCATACCATTATAAGAGTCCATGGTTTTTGTGGGGAACCAATGTTGCTACCTAAGATTTTGACTCTTAGGTTAGCATTCTTAGAGGTCACTAGGCAAGTATCTATAGTATATAATGAATATGGCTCTAGGAAGAGGAAGAGAAAAATGCATGACCTCCCATGAATGACAAATAACATGCTATTAGAAGCTAGAGACACTGAGGTTTTGCTACTTAGAAAGTTGGCCTTCCTGGGTTTCCTACTAGTTGAAGACAAATGGGTATATAACCCAAATGGTTTCATAGCTTCTTGGATAAGGATGAATAGGTTGCAACCAGAATTATATATGAGGGCCACACCTTTTGGGAAAATAGGAAAAATCCTAGGGAAGATACTCCTAGATTTTATGTTGAATTAACAAATTTGCCCCTTCCACAAAATAGACCCTGGGAAACAATCTATGTTAAGCAGAGGGATTTTGACTCTAAAGTCAAAATGACTACTGGCTTAAGAAGGGAATTAAAGAATAAATATTAGGATGCTAATAAAATTGAAGCCTATTGGAAATATAGGCAAGAAATTTGTCAAACAACTCATTCTTTTAAGAACGTAGACACATATGAGAGATGGGAAGAACTATGGGATGAGTACCATCTGTCCCCTATATCTATCCCTGACACAAGGTATTTTTTGACATAGGGTGTAGAGATAGAAGCTAGAGCAGGATCAAGCCAAGAGTCATAGGCCTCAGGACAAACTGTAGCTATAGTAATTATATCAGTTTGGCCCCAATCTCTCAGCATTATGGAAAAGCAAGAGTGTGGTGTCTTCACCACCAAAAGATTCCCCATCGACATCATTTATTTAAATTCTTAGTTCTCCAAAAGCATCACTGACGATAGTAGTAGATGTGAAAGGAAAAGAAACACAGCTAGAAGAAGAGACACCTAAGAAGTGAAAGAGGGTGCATTTTTAGTTTGATTTAGAAGAGGAGGTAGAACCCCCACAACACCAATTATAGAGTACTATAATTACTCCTCAGGTAAGTGTTATTCCTCCTTCTCAATCTCTTTCTTTTCCTATTGGCATGACGATTCCATCTATCCAAATGGCATCCACCACCTCTGTCATTCCCATTTCTCACTTTGCCCCATTTATACCACCTCAATCTTTAATGTTAGCTCACTTTACCCCTTCTATTCCCCAGAGACTTTCCCCTCAGATTGCCCATAGCCAACAATTGGATATTCAATATGGTTTGCCACAAGGACATCCTTCTGCAGGTGGGCACATTACCTCTCCTTCTACTTTTTAGACCCAAGTAGATGCTGCTAGGAAGGCAAGGGAAGCCCAAAGAGAGAAAAAGAAGATCAAGAAAAATAAAGCCTTGGCTACACCCCATCTGTGGTCACAATTTGACCCCATTTAGTAGCAATTAATGGTGACTCATTTGTCACAAAATGTAATCAAGCCAACTGAGCAGATGTAGCTAGAAGACTACACAATGAATGCAGTAGCCATAGACATGTCTCTGTTCAGGCCATAAGACAAAATTGAGTTGTTAACTGAATCCACTTTTGTAGTTGTTGAAGACTACTTGAAGACATCAAGGAGGCTACAAAAGATGGATACCGATTTAGCTAAGGAAAAGGCAAACTATAACAATTTGACACATAAATCAATAGAAAAGACAATGAAATAGATAATTTGAATAAATAGTTGCAAGATATTGTTTCTCTTCAGACTCATCTAGTAGTCTAGGCCCAAAATGATTCCTTAAAAGTAGGGCTAACGTAGGTAAAAGATGTAGTTATGACCCCAAGGTGGGAAAAAGTAGCATTGCAAGAAAAATGTGAGGAACACCTGCTACAACTTACCCAATCACAACAAAAGGTGCTAAGTAAATATTATAATACCATAGCTATACAAGCCCAATTTCAAGTAGAACAATAAAGAGTAGAACAATCGACACTGGAGTTGGCTAATAGGCCAAAGAATGTTGGAGTTGTTGTCCCCTAAAAATATCACTCATTTTTGGGACAATATTTGAACTATTTTGGTCTTACAAACCAAAATTATCTCTTCCCTTTTTGAAATTTGTCTTGGGCATTCAAATTCCTCATTTTTCAAGCTTCTCAAAAATTTATGGACTCTGCAGACTTGAATTTATGGACTCTGCAAACCAAGTTCAATGGGTTTTATAGGTTGATTGCTACAGACTTGGTTCCTACAGACTTTGCAATGCCTTAGTTCAATCAAAAATCTTCATTGAAAAGCATCTAAGCAAAGAAGGATTAAACTATTGAACCATTGAACCACTTTGGTTTAAAGGTTTAATGAGTTCAAAGTTTAATAGATTCAATGCTTTCAGTTCAATGGTAGCTTCAATCAAAGGAATGGTTCAATGGCTTGGTTCAACCAAGCAGTTAAATGCTTTGTTTCACTCAGTTGGTTCATTCACTTTGGTTCATCCTTTGGTTCAATCAAATGGTTTTTTAGTTAGTTCAAGGCTTCATTTGAACCATTGAACCAAAGCTTGATTCAATGGTTGGTTCAACATCTTTTGGTTCAAAGGTAGGTTCAATCAAATGGTTTAAAGGCGGGTTCAACCAAGCAATTCAATGCTTTGGTTCATTTGCTTGGTTCATTAAATTGAACCATTGGCTTGAACCATTTTGGTTCAAAGCTTGGTTCATCAGCTTGGTTCAATGGATTGGTTCAATCAAATGATTCAACCGCTTGGTTCAACCATGTGGTTCACTCAGATGGTTCAAAGGATTAGTTCAATGAAAAATTTCAAAGAAGCCTCCTAAAGGAAAAGTGCCCTTATGGAGGGCACTTGGTCTACAAAAGTACCCTTCGGAAGGGTCATTTTTAAAGAAGACAATTAAGGTAAATTCTTTTAGAATTTTGTTCAAGGTAGACAAAGGCATAATTCTTTCAGACTTTTGTCTAAAGGAGTTCCTTTAGACAAAAAGTCTAAAAGAATTCAGAGAAGCTGTGGGAATAAAGCCTGAAGAAAATTCCAAGGAGACAAATCAATAATGTGGACTTTTTGTCCATGGGAAGTAATTCTGTGGACTTGTTGTTTGTGGGAAATTGTCCACGGACTTTTTGTCTGGGGGAAATTATCCACAAACTTTTTGTTTGTGGGAAAATACCTGAGGAGAAAGCCTGAGAAATAGTCCACTAAGGAAAAGGCCACAAGAGACTTCTAAGGTGAAGGCCACTGAAGGACCTCAAAGGGAAGGTGCCCTTGTGGGGGACTCTTGACTGCCAAATTGAAGGGTCACCTTCCCTTCGAGAAGATGTAAAATAAGAAGCCTGAAGGTCATTTGAAGACCACCCAAAGGGCAGGTACCTTTGTGGGGGGCTCTTCTCAACCCAAAGAAGATCATTTCTTAAGGCCCAAAAGGGCAAGTTCTTTTTAGGAAAGTACTAAATAGAAAAGCCAAAGCAGGACCAAGGGGTGATGCACCTGAAGACATCTAATTCAAGATAGCAAAATAGCTATTGGAAATGTAGTGATAGGCACACAAACATCAATTTTAAAGCTCATAAAATAGCTATTGATCTTTTGAATCTACAGACCTGAATGCATTCACAGGCTTTAAGGCCAAGGCTAAAAGAAAGTGACTAAAGAATAGAACAAAAAATTGAATCTAGGACCCGATTCAATTAAACAAAAAAGGAGGAATGATGAAGGAAGGATCAGATCACTAGGTAGACATTGAAATTTGCAAACTTTAAATAAGCGTGACTTGTTTCTCTGCATTTAGAAAAACAAATGGGTAGATGCCCCTAATTTCTAGCCTGTCTTCCTAACAATTTTCAATGCAACATGATGTGTTATTAATCCTGTGTTGTTTTTGAAGAGGTTATATAAGGGACTCTCTTTTATTGTAAATATACCTCTTTTTGACAATTAGAATGAAACTCTGCCCAAATTGAAAGGCATTACTGAGACTTTGAGCTCAGATTGTTGATCATATTTTGTTATTGGAATAAGAAAGCAAGTGAATTTTTAGACTTTGTGCTATGATATCTTTGTTGTTGAGGAAACTATTCTTATGTCTTTTTCCTTAATATATCTTCTGTTCCTTTAGTTCAACAAGCAAAATTAGTGACAACAGTCACAAAGGTGTCCTAAAGAGTCAACTGTGGAGAGACTTTGTGCCCCCATAAATTTCCTTTAGTGTGTTTTCTTTTCATTTCTGTGTAAAGGAATTTAGGATGACTTTGTGCCCTCATTGTCCTTAATATCTTACTCTTGAGAAATTCAGGTGGAGACTTTGTGCTACATCTCAATTTGTTGGTTACTACGTCCTTGGTTACATTTTGTTGTTACTACCAAGAGTACTCTTGTAGCTAGCTGAATAGTACTTTTGAAAGAAGAGTAGCGATGTCTGTCATTTCCCTTGAGTTTTTCCTTTGATCCACACACATCATCTCTAATGAAAGAGACATGGATGGTTTGTCTCACCCTTGACTATTATTTTCTATATATATATATATATATATATATATACATATATGCTATATATAGACCTAAATGCATTCACAGGCTTTAAGGCCAAGGCTGACAAAAAGTGACTAAAGAATAGAATAGAAAATTGAATCTAGGACCCAATTTAATTAACCAAAAAAGGAGGAATGATAAAGGAAGGATCAGATCACTAGGTAGACATTGAAAGTTGCAAACTTTCAATAAGCATGACTTGTTTCTCTGCATTGAGAAAAACAAATGGGTAGATGCCCCTAATTTCTAGCATGTCTTCCTAACAGTTTTCAACACAACATGATGTGTTATTGTTCCTGAGTTCTTCTTGAAGAGGTTATATAAGGGACTCTCTTTTATTGTAAATATACCTCTTTTTGACAATCAAAATGAAACTTTGCTTGAATTGAAAGGCATTACTAAGACTTTGAGCTCAGATTGTTGATCATATTTTCTTATAGGAATAAGAAAGCAAGTGATTTTTTAGACTTTGTGCTATGATATATTTGTTGTTGAGGGAACTATTCTTATGTCTTTTTCCTTAATATATCTTCTGTTCCTTTAATTCAACAAGCAAAATTAGTGACAATAGTCAGGAAGGTGTCCTAAAGAGTCAACTGTGGAGAGACTTTGTGCCCCCATAAATTTCCTTTAGTGTGTTTTCTTTTCATTTCTATGTAAAGGACTTTAGGATGACTTTGTGCCCTGATTGTCCTTCATATCTTACTCTTGAGCAATTCAGGTGGAGACTTTGTGCTACATCTCAATTTGCTAGTTATTATGTCCTTGGTTACATTTTGTTGTTACTACCATGAGTACTCTTGTAGCTAGTTGAAAAGTACTTCTGAAAGAAGAGTAGTGATGTCTATCATTTCCCCTAAGTTTTTCCTTTGATCCACATGCATCATCTCTAATGAAAGAGAGATGGATGGTTTGTCTCACCCTTGAGTATTATTTTCTATATATATATATATATATATATATATATATATATATATATATATGTATATATATATATATATGCTATATATGTGTGTGTGTGTGTGTATATATATATATATGTATGTATGTATATACATATATATGTATGTATATATATATATATATATATATATGTATGTATATATATATATATGTATATATATATATATATATATGTATATATATATAGCATATCCATATGGAACCTCCCCTTGATGAGAGGAGAGATCAGTCCCCTTCTAATGTTGTAAACCTACACATTTGGATGACTAATCTTCCTACTTTGGCTGATCAGACCTATTTTGTTTATCAGTACACTGATCAACAAAATATTCAACCAACAAGAGTATTAAGTCTGGTGAAGGAGCTATATGAATCCATGTGGAAGAGAATATCTTCAGAGATTATTTAGCTCAGGTCTTCTCTCACCTTCCTACTAGATGCATAGAAATTATGCAAAAAGGTGGAGAATTCGGTTGTAAACACTTTGGCTATAGTTTTTAGGAGAGTGATGGACTCCAAAATTCTACTACAAAAGATTTATGATGTAACGGATGGAACATTGTCAATAGCAAGAATTGAGAATAGAATGGTCACTGCTAAGCGAGTGAATGAGGTTCTCAGTTGTAATTCCATAGCCATGAGTTGTAGAGAGCTCCTAGATGTCATGAAAGAAGGAATCAGTGAAATGAAATAGTATATTGAAGATCTAGTGCAATTAGGTCTTCCTTCTCCATTTCCTGATGATAACATGGTGCTAATGGTCAATGAAATTAAACCTTTGCTATTGGCCAAATAGAATGATGAGATATATTTTTAGGATTTAAGGGATGATTCATCAGTCCCTAAAATAGAAGCTGTCTTGGTTCCTATTTCCCAACTTGAATTCAAATTGAAGGCTATGATTCAAATTTTGCAAAATTTTTCACACAAGGATATTATTAACCTTGATTTAGCCTTCAATGAAGTGCAGAATAAACATGGGTTATCTGACGATGAGTGGTCTACCTATGAAATAGCATTGTTGAAGCTCTAATTTTGAAATTTTGATCTAGCAGGAGTTATGGTTTGTTTTTTAGTAGGCTCAAAATTCCTTGCGGTCACCAATAACTATATAGTAAAAAATACTCTATGTTTCATTTTGACTTTTAGTTGTGCACCACAAAATTTTGCTCCCACATACTTTGGTTCAAGACAATAATGTTTTGAAATAGAGTGTGAGCTCTAATTTCCTTTTGATTCATTTTTCTCTAAGTGTTGAAGTCAAGTGGAAGCTACCAAGTGTCATCAGCTGAGGCACTTTTTACAAGTTTTATAAGTAGAGATTTCCACGTACATCATAGTAAATCAGTGGAATGTGACAAGTGTTAGCATCCACATTTCATATCAACATCTAAATTTTAAATCTCCTTTGAGCATTATCCTTTTGTGGGTGGGCACATTGTCTCTCCTTCTACCTTCCAAACTCAAGTGGATGCTGCTAAGAAGGCTAGAGAAGCTAGGATGGAGAAAAAGAGGATGAAAGATAATAAATCCTTGGCTACACCACATCTGAGGTCACAATTTGACCCAATCTAGCATCAACTTATTGAGACCCATCTGTCACCCAATATAGTCAGGCCAAATGAGTAGATGCATCCTGAATATTACACAATGAATGCAGTAGCTGTAGACATGTCCCTTTTTAGACCATAAGATAGAGTCAAGCTATTAAATGAATCAACTTCTATAGTAGCTAAAGATTATTTGAAAATATCAAATAACCTACAAAAGATGGAGGCTGATCTAGCCAAAGAGAAGGTAAACTATAGTAGTTTGACCATAGAGATCAATACTAAGAATATTGAAATAGAGAGTCTTAATAACCAGTTACAAGATGCTATTTCTCTTCAGAATCACCAAGCTATACAAGCCCAAAATGATTCTTTGAAAATAGTGCTAATGCAGGTGAAGGATGTAGTGACAACCTTAAGGAAAGAAAAAGTAGCATTTCAGGAAAAATGTGAGGAAAGCCTGCTACAGGTTACTCAACTTCAACAAAAGCTACTAAATGAGTAGAATAATACTACTGTTATACAAGCCCAACTTCAAGCAGAGTGACAAATGACTAAACAATTAAAACTTGAGTTGGCTAATAGGCCAAAGAATGTAGGGGTGTTGAATCTGGTGAAGGAGCTTTATGAATCAATATAGAAAAGAATCTCTTAGGAGATTATTTAGCTCAGACCTTCTCTAACCTTTCTGCTAAATGCACAAAAATTGTGTGAAAAGGTGGAGACTTCCGTTGAAGACACTCTGTCTACTATCTTTGGGAGAGTTTTTGATTCTTAAATGTTGCTATAAAATTTATATGATACAACTAATGGAACATTGTTAGCAACAGGGATTAGTGACATAATGGTCACTACTAAAAGAGTGAATGAGGTTCTCAATTGAAACTCCACAACAATCAATTGTAGAGAGCTTCTAGATGTGGTGAAGGAAGGAATTAGAGACATGAAACAACACATTGAAGATCTGGTGCAATTAGGTCTTCCTTCTCATTTAGCTGATGACAACACTATGTTGATGACTGATGAGATCAAACCTTTGTTGTTAGCTAGGCAAAATGATCAGGCAGTCTTTCAAGATTTAAGAGATGATTCATCAGTGCCTGAAGTAGAAGATGTTTTGATTCCCTTTTCCTATCTAGAATTTAAATTGAAGGCTATAATTCATATTTTACAAAAATTTTCACACAAGGATATCATTAACCTTGATTTAGCCTTCAAGGAATTACAAAATAAACAAGGATTATCTGACGATGATTGGTCTACTTATCAAATAGCTTTACTAAAGTTATGAATTTTGTCACGTTTTATCTTGTAGGAGATTGTGGATTTTTCTTTTTCAGCAGGCTCAAAAGTCCTTGGCATTGCCAATAACTATAGAGTAAAAAATACTCTACATTTTATTTTGATTTTTAGTTACGCGCTCTAAATTTTTATCCCTATACATTTTGGTTTGAGATAGTGAAGTTTTTGACTCAGAGCATGGGCTCAAATTTCTTTTCACATAAATTTTGTCTAAGTGTCAAAATCATGTGGATGCTGCCAAGTGTCATTAGCCAAGGCACATTTCATAATTTCTATAAGTTCGTTGGAACATGACACATGTCCCATAGTAACTCAGCAGAGTGTAACAAGTGTTGGCATCCACATCTCATATTTCTTATATGTTTTGAAAGCTTCTTTTCAATAAGCTTTTCTCAAGATCAAGTAAAATCTGCCAAGTGGCAACTGTAGAAGGTTTCAAAATGCTTTTCTAAAAGCAATGGAAGATGCCATGTATCCCTAGCTAAAGAAAGAGGAAGCTGTCACCTGTCAACATCTAAAATATCTTCACTTTGTTTGATCAATAAGTAAAGACTATGGTGGGTCCCATGTTTTGTTTTTGAGGCAAGTAGAAGCTACCAAGTGTCACCATCTACGTAAATATGAAATGAGGCCCAAATGTTTTTATAGTATAGACAGAGTGATGCAGAGACCAACACGTGTCACCTTCTGTAAGATTCTCAAAAGGTAGCTAAAAGTAGCAGAGACAACCACATGTCCCTTGTTAAGGATGTGTGGAAAGTGCCACCTATCCCTATGCCCTTTTTGAAGAGGCTCAAGTGAGAAGAGTTGTGGGTCCCATTTTCTATAAGTTATTAAAATTTTGAAGAAGTGGACTGTGATAGATGTCAATGATGGAACACTCCTGAGCAAAGACATAGTAAATAATATAGGTTATGTGAAAGGTGCCGTGTGTCTTTGGTAAGTGCTACAAAACATGCCAAGTGTCATTTTTTGGTGTCTCCTAAATAATAAGAAGGTTTTGAAGTAGAGTAAGGGAATTGAATACATGTCCTCTCTTATTTGAAAGTGGGAAGCATCTTGGGTATCTATTTTAGCCAATGAACTTGTAGGAAGATAGAACATTTTAGATCTAATAAATATCTTATGTTAGACACTTCTTGTTTAGTTAGAGTTTAGTTAGGCCATTGGATTGGGAATGTGCAGATAATCTAGAGATAATCCAATTTTATAAATAGGGGTGTAGAGATCAACAGAATCAACATTAGGAGATAGAGAGAATTTTTTGTGAGAGATTATTGTCAAGACTTTTTAGACTTTTTTAGCTATGATCAGGAATATCATTTGCCTTTGTTTTATTTTCTTGCATTAGAAAGTTTATGTAACTGTGCATGTTTTTGTGCCTTTTATGTGACTGGAGAATTAATAAGAAGATCAAGTTTTGTGCCTTTATTGATGTTTTTCTATGTCACTACAAAAGTAGTCTAAGTTGCGAGCCTCTATTTCTATTATTTTCATCCTTTACATTGATCATGCCTTGTTCACTCTTTAATATAATTGAATCTTACACATAGCTTCGCTTTGCTTAGAATTAAGGGTTGAATTAGATTTGGATGCATCGCCATAGTTAGTTTTGCTTTCATTGCACTTGTGTTTATATTTAATTCCTATCCCTTTTCCCATTATACACTTGATATAAAGAAGAGCCAGCTTCTTTAAAATTTGGAGGTTGTTTCAGTTAAAAGTCCCACATTAATGAAACTTCCCATTGTTGGTGTTAGAAACAACGCAATTTTAATCATCAATAGTGTTCATTCATAAAATTCAGACCCTTTAACTCTCTCATTATTTTATGTATTTTGAGTCCATAGGGGTACTTAAATTCCTCTATTATCCCTGGGCCTAGGTCCCCCTATGGTGAATGGTATGAGTGATTAAAATTGTAACTTGATAGGCCTGTTTAGGAAAATAAAGCTTGGGTAGGGGTTAAAACACATAAATAACTATGTCCTTGAATTAATCTACTATAAAATACTTATCAAATGATTTAAAAATACTCCTAAAAGTATTACATTAAATTTAAATTATTTTGAGGTCTAGATTTATCATGAGGTAAAGGTAAGCTCTTGAGACCTAGATGAGAAGGGCTTAGGCATCATAGACCCAGACTAGTCTTTGGGGTCTTAATTCATCTTTAGGTGAAAATATTATTCCTATAGTACTATGATACCATTTAAAACATAAATTCACCAAATTCATATGTCTCTATGTGCTGAGACCACTCATTATCTTATACTTTCTTTTGTGGCTTAACTAAAGTATCACTACTTGGTCATAGGGTTGAAATAGTTAACATGACAATCTGAGCATTCTTATTTTAAATGCTATAGCAGTGTAATTAGATCCCAATTTTCATGTTTCAAACTTTATCATAGCCTTAAATCTCATGTATTATAACCTTGCTAAATTATCTACATATATAGGCATGTGTGTCTTTATAGGTCTAAAAATCAGACAAAATAGCTTCCTTTCTTAAGGGTAATCTCAAGAAAGATCTTAAGTATTTTGTATGTTTATTTATGCCATAAAAAATATCATTTCACATATCCCAAGACTTGTTACTTTTATTTGTCTACCACCTTCTGATTGTGTGAGCTTCACATAGTCCAAATGACCTCATACATGTTACTCTAACTTTGGTGAGGTGACCACCATGTTTTACCCTTCTTCTCAGTTTGAACCTTATCCCTTTGGGTGTATATGGTTTCTTACACTCAGGGTATGATATAGACCTTAGAAGTTATCAAAAGCATTGGAATCACTGGTTCATGTATTTTGACTATCTATGGGGGTCTATGGAACAAGTCTCTAAGTGAAAAGATTATCTTTTATCTATTTGAGACCTCTATGATATAAAACTAGTTGTTCATATTGAATTGCTATGCTCAGGATTATCTTTATATGGTGATTTTAGAGAACTTTATTAAGGTAGATTTAGGTATTTTCCTATAGTTGATTATTACTCTTTCAATAATGTATATAGTTTTATGGCTTATCCCCTATGAAATTATGGTTGTTGGAAACCCCAAGGAGTGTTTAGGACTTGATGCCATGACTTGGTATTGTGTAAATTGGGGTGGATGGCTTATGGGTGATGACATTGAGGTGAATGGAGTTTGAAGATGGAGTATAGGGCTTACAACTAAGATGGAATGGAAGTGTAAAGGTTGTCAATCATCAATGGTCCTTAAGGTTTTGTAATAAACCATAAGCTCACACTAAAAATATCCCACAAAGGGACCCAAGAATATCCATATATATACCTAGTAGAATGGAAAATTTTGAGGTCATTCACGAGACATATGCAGTGGGAAAAGAGAACTTAGGATCCATTGAAAAACATAACATCTGCTAAATCACCTTAATATTTATTAAAATGACTACGAAGGTGCTTAAGGGAAGACATATGGTTACTACTTTGGATGTGGGGCTATGATGAATCTAGTGAACCTACATAGAAGCATACATTGGTGTGATTACAACACTCCTTTCTATGTTTACACTATGTTTTGAGAACCCTCAGACCACCATTACAAAATATATTGCCTTTCTATGTACTGAGACTCGCATATTCAAGTTGCATCACTTGGAAATGCCATTAAAAAAGGTTGGATACCATTTTATAATTTTAATTGGATTAAAATAACATGATTATCCCCAAGACACCATGATTAGACTTCCAAACACCATTCACCTTTAAATGTGTACACTAGATATTCCTCTTCATTAATTAAACCTACTTGCATTCTGGATATGTTAAAATCAATGTCATTGAGAGGGGAGTGAATTAATCTCTTAAAACCTTTCTTCTAACTCCTCCTTAGCATAAATTAACCATCACATAAACATATAGATCAACCAATGCATAATAAATCAACCATATAAGCATGAAACAAGAGTACACAAGACAACACATCATATATGTGGGAAACCTTCAAGGGAATTAAAACCCACTAATCCATACAAATGGACTAAACTGATATAATTCAAAATATCAATATTTATTGAAGCATCAAATCGACATATAGTACCAACCCCAACTAGCTAAGCACTAACCTAGCTAGGCTTTAGCAAGTGCTAACTTGAAAAGAGGCACCAACCCCTAGATGAATCAACACCAACTTAGCCACTTGGAATTTTTGATCACCTTTATAAAACCTCATTTCTTATATAGTAGATTATGATCACCTTATTTATATATTATAACTTCTTTATCCCTCTCAAACTACCTTTTAGGCTTCTTCTCTCAACTAAGTCTCTTCAAGAAATATTAGGTTTTATTACCTTGATATTCATATGTATATGAACTATCATATCTTCATGACTTGTCCTATACACTCATATTATGGTCTATAAGACCTTCTACTCAAAAATGTTCTATTTCATTTACATACTCTCTTCCTTCTCTAATAAGGCTAAAACTACCTTGTATATATACCACTGCTTGTTCATATGCCACTTAGTTGAAAAATCACCCTTAACCTCTTAGGTATTCCATGTAATAGTTCTTAGGAAATATCATAAATATAAATAAAATGAGATTTGGGTCCCTATATATTTGACATAACTCAATTAGGTCTCATTTCACTTTTAGGTCTTATGGAAACCTAATAGGCCTTCTTAGACAAACATTATTTTTACTTCATTGGAAAACTTTAAAACTCCAAATAAATTAGGAAAATATCATATAATAATCAAATATTCCCCCTATGATTCCTTCTAGGCTCAATAATACATTTTATAATAAATCACTACTCGAAACCCTTCATTAGTACTTAGTCCTATTAGGCCTATGTACACCAAAAATCATCCTTTCAATAATAAGGTTCAAACTTAATCCACTCTAAAAATATCAACCAAGTATATATATAGAGTTTATATGAACTCAGGGTCATCACCATATGCTTGAAACACTTCAACTTAGGGTAATAGGGCTTAAACTCATCTCCTCAGTATGCTCACTTAGAGTTGCCAAGACTATCAAAATCTAGTCATGAAACTTCTTGACATAAAACATGAAAATTAAACTTTAAATGTTCCTAAATACATTAAAAAAATTATATAACATCTTCAAAATAACCTCAATCATATAAAACACAAGATATTATATCAAATAATGGTCTTACAGACCAATCTTTTGATCTTATCTCACATAGTCTTGTATGAACCATATAATCCATTTTAAATTAAAAATTTTAAACTATTAAACAAAATTAAAAGATTTAAAAAGTAATTAATAAGACTCTAAAGTCACAAAAAACATCATGTTCATTATATACTTCAACTCTAGGCATAAACCCTCAAACTTGTTACTACAACTTGCTTACTTGGAACTGCCAATTTGCCTTAAATCACAATCATGGTGATATTGACCTTCAACACCTATATTACCAGTTAAAAATACTTATTATGAAATTATATGATCCTATGATATCATTATACCATTATAATATATAAATATCATATGATAAAATGACAAGGATTGGTGTTACAAACCAATTTTATGACCTCACTATACACAAACCTCATTGAGCCAGATAAACCATTATGGCTTCATAATTTTCACCATTGTACCTAAATTTAAAGATTTATACCAAGAATTAATTGTACATACCATTCCAAAAAAACATCACCATGCACTTATTTTCATCAGTCTATCATGATAACACATTCCTAATCATCTTCTCACTGTTGCCTAGGTTTTTCACTATTTCCACCATTAGACCTATTAGTGATTGGCTAACTTGGATTCCAATTTTAACATAATTTAGGGATATAACCCATATAAAAACATTCATTTACATGAAATTTGAGTCTCAATATTCATCCTCCATCCATTTACATACTTTTAATTGGTTAGCTTTGAATGTTACAACACATTTTTGAAAAATTGGCACTTTCCTATAGGAACTACTCACACACCTGATAACTCAATCACACCTAGAGGTGATTACGAGGGTCGAATACAACCTAAAATATTTTATCTAATCATACCAATCCATTATTGACAATTTTTATCAACATCTTCAACATTGAGTCCCTATTAGGGTTTTAAGAGGGTTTAAACTTATTTCCATTCTTAACAATTGTTCATAAATCATGGCATATGAATCCAAAAATAAATTCATGGAATTTTGAGATAAGAACCTTGAAAATATACCATGAATATATTAGGTTTCCATGCAAAGGTTTTATTATCTAATGATTACAAAAAAATCCTTTTTGGGTCGAGAACCCTTCATTGTGAGCACTCAAGAGACCTCAAAATAACTTTCCATGTCTTTTCCTTGAAACTATGACCTAAAATTGCATGAATAAACTTGAAAAAACATACCTCACCTTTTAAAATGCTTAGATGATCTCAAAAAAATTTAAATATGATCATGACCCCTCATTATGCCACACACTCTCTCTCTCTTTTATCTCTAGACCTTGACTTGTAAATCACATTAGGCCATAAAGCTAACCTTCACACATCTTTCAATGCACTCTCCAAATTAATCATATACTAAATAAGAATATCTCATGATTAAATATTGCCATATATCCTTCATATTAATTGACAAAAAATCATGATGTCTCGTTAGACCAAGCAAGGTCTAGGTGTAGACTTGGTTTGAAGGTCTTACTCTTGTAAGATTACCTTGAGACTCTCACGAGTGTTACAAAACCTCAAATATATTATAAAAAAACCTAATATATCCATTCATTCCTATTTTCACTCATCTAACCAAGTCACCAAGCTCATAACTTCTCACAATGACTTTACATGCCATGACTAGTACCATGACTAAGATTCTCAAGACACCTTGTACTCAAGAATTAGTACTCAAACATGTTTACCTAAATGCTATAAAACAATAAAACTCTTTATAAAATACCCTCAAACCATTTTATCAATCTCTTTTTGATTGACATTATCTCATGACTTCATGTAGATCTAGAGCCTCATAACAATGCATTAATGCTCACTTGACCATCATACCTATCTGTGACAACACTGACAACTTCAAGATGACCTAAACCTTGACATCAGAAAATATAAGAGAAGTTATTTTCCTTCAAATTATCTATTGTCTTAAAATTATCTCTTACCTTCAAATTTTCTCTTGTCATATGGATTCATTGTCACATTAATGACAACACTTATCATAAGACTCCCTTTTTATCATTAATGGGAAAACATTCTTAAATTTGATCATTCTCATATCCACCAGTTTGATATTTATCCCTTCTTGAATTCCCCCCCCTTTGAATTAATGACAAAGGGTCATACACACTAAATAACTCCCCTTCAAACTAAGCATCCATTAGGCTTAATTGAAGAGTGTGTTCATGAAGCCTAATGGAGTCACCCATTTCATAGGGCACTAAAACAACATAAACTCAAGAGATTCCCAAATCTCCATGATCTCACAAGATTGAATATCTTTTAAGATATTTTTAGGCTTGATTGGAAACTTAGGCCTAACCTTTTCATCAACCATTTGATTAACAATATGAGTTGATATTAAACATTCCTAACTTTATTTCATATTTGAAATAGGATCTACCATAGAAAATATTCCACTTAGGCTTGTGGACTAATCATGACTCACCCTTATTGTCTCTAGTTTTCACACATTCATTTTCGTTCTCTCTTGCAATATAGGTTCTTCAAGCCTCTTGTTTTTGACTTGAGGTCCTTCTAACTCTATTAGGGTATAATATTTAAATCTATCCAACATTATGACAAATGTATAAAACAACCTCATTCATACCTTTAGATTAATGATTCCTTTTATAATTCCATACATATTAATTTTTAGAGGGCCTTCTACAATCTCTTTCTTTATGACCAAACTAATTTAAAGTAAGACAATAACCATTGAATGAATTAGCATACCTCAAATCTGTAATGAAATTACTTCAAGAATTAAGTATAATAGCATAACTATATCCAAGTATGACTGAAATATATCCAAATATATGATAATAGATAAGCCACATCGATGGGGCAACCTCCACAAGCTTCAATAAGAGTAGAATTCACAATATGATGATAAATAATTACCCACTACCTCCTATATATAGTCTATCTAGGATATGGTTACTCTATAGGTTGACCTACTAATCAAAATAAAGCATAGATAAATGTAATATAACATCAAAGAGGGATAAGTAAGCCACAAGTTGGCTAATACTATCCTCATACATGTGATAGGTTAGGGGCATAGCATGACCCTCCCCTTCAAACCAATGTTGTCCTCAACATTGAACAACTCTAGATGTTGTTACAGAAAATCATCACCTTCCTAAGTTTCATCTTCACTAATCTATTTTATCCACTTGATCAAATATTCACTAATATCTATGGTTCTCAACCTCTTAGTATGTGTTTGGAGGATCTTCTCTGGTTCCAAAATTACTCATCCTTCTTCATCTAGTTCTGGGAGCTCTATCTAGGCTGAAACGTTCTATCCAATGACCTTATTTGAATAGAAAACATATACTAGGTGTATGTGAGATGAATGAGGTAATTCAAGCTTGTAAGCCACACTTCAAATTTTTTATAGAACCTGATAAGGGCCATAATACTTAGGACCAAGTTTTTTGTCCTTTTTCTGTTGCTTCAAGGACATCTACTTGTAAGGCTTCAAGCAAACAAATACCTAGCCACCCACCTCAAAATTTTGCTCACTACGGTGTTGATTTTATTATTACTTCATCCTATTTTGTGCCAAGGCCAAATTCTCTCTCAAACTAGCCAAAACCTCTTGTTGATGTTGAATGTGCTAACGGTTGTAACAGACCTGGGGTCTTAACTATTTCACCTTTACTCTATTGGCATATCAAGCATTCTTCCACAAACTTTTGTACATCTCCCTTGAGTCCTTCCAAAAATAATTTTTTCTTAATTCTATGATATGTTTTCAAGAACCCTGAGTGTCCTCCAATTGGATATGCATGCAACTTTGTAACAATCTTATGCTTAAGCTCTAAATTTTTTCACAAGTATAACCTACCCTTATACCATAAGACATTAACTTTCCATTCAAATTTGTTAGAGGCTAAATTACCTTGCTAGAGATTCTAAATCATAACTTACGTATCTTTGTCTTTCTCCCATTCTAACCTAGCTTCATCCACCCAATTTGCTTTCAACATGGACATTGCAAAAAGTAATGCCTCTGTGGATGCATCCCATCTGGATAGTGCATCTGCTACTACATTATCTTTACCCTTCTTGTAGATGATTTCAATATCATAGCCCAGCATTTTGGTTACCCATTTTTGTTGTTCCTCAGATGATAATCTTTGCTCCAAAAACTATTTGAGACTATCATGATCTATTTTCACCTTAAAGTGTCTACCCATCAGATAAGGCCTCCATTGTTTAACTGCATGAAGAATAGCCATCATTTCTTTCTCATAGACAAGTTTTTGTAGATTCTTACCTTTGAATTTATGACTTTCAAATGTAATGGGTCTTCCTTCCTGCATTAATACTACCCCCAAATAGACCCAAAAGCATCACATTCAATAGTGAATGTTTATGAGAAGTCTGGAGTAGCCAAAACTAGAGTGGTACACATAGTTACTTTTAGTTTCTCAAATGCTTTGGTGGTATCATTATTCCAATGGAAAGCATCCTTCTTTAGTAATGTAGTGAGTAGAACTCCTATGATGCCATAAGCTTTCACAAATCTTCTATAGTAACCTGTTAGTCTAGGGAATCCTTGAAGGTTTTATAGAGTTTTTGTCATGGGCCATTCCATTATCGCTTTAATCTTCTAGGGATCAACTTTGACACCTTGATGGGAAACAATGTGACCGACGTACTCTACCTATTGTACTCCAAAAGCACATTTAGATGGCTTCACATAAAGTTGGTGATTCTCCAAAACTATCAACAACTGTTTCACATGTTGCAAATGTGCTTCCCATGTCTGACTATAAATCAATATGTCATCAAAGAAAACTAGCACAAAATTCCTTAAAAAAGGCCTAAAAATAGTGGTCATCAAGCTCTAAAAAGTAGATGGTGCATTTGTAAGACCAAAAGGCATTACCAAAAACTCATAATGTCCCTCATGTGTTCTAAAAGTAGTTTTATGAACATCTTCATCCTTGATTTTAATTGGATGGTACCCTGAGCGAAGATCCAATTTTATGCAATAATTAGCACCATGCAACTCAAGTAAATCATCAATTACTAGAATAGGAAACTTATCTTTGATGTTGTACTTGTTGAGTTCCCTATAATCTTGGCACATCCTCCATGTGTCATCCTTCTTCTGCACCATGACCACTAGTGATGAATATGCACTTTGGCTATGCTTGATGATCCCTACCTCCAACATCTCATGGACCATATTTTCAATTTCACTCTTTTGTGCATATGGATATCTATATGGTTTGATATTTTTTGGTTCACTACTTGGAATTAGTTGAATGACATGATCATGTTCTCTTTTTGGTGGTAGTCCTTTTGGCATGGCCCCAAAAATAAATGAGTTGTCCTCAAAAATTATCTGTAAGTTAGGATGTGTAGATGCCTGTGTGGGTTGAAATTCTATGGAGCATAATCATGCAAAATTCCCTCTACCCATTTTTTAGAATCTTGGTCATCTGATGTGAACTAATCAATTATGGAGATTTTGCATGTAATCCACATAGTTCAATTTTCTTACCTTCATAATGAAACTAGATGATTAGTTCTTGGAATTTCATCCCAATGGTACCTAAGGTTGTGAGCCATTCCACTCCCAAAACAATGTCTGTGTTACCCATGGGAATAGAAAACATAGGAGAGCAGAGATTGTAGCCACCCATAGTAATCTTAATACTATGGCATTTTCCTGAATAATTAATTATGCCACCATCTACAATCATGACATAAAATTTTGGTGCTGGGTAGATGAAATAGTTCAATCGAGTGGCCAACTTATGGTTAATAAAGTTATGTGTGCTCCCTGAATAAATCAATATTGTCACCTTTTGTTTCTTGAGGAAACCCACCACCTTAAGAGTTTGTGAAGTGATAATACCTACAAGTTCATGACAAGAGATTGTAGGTTGGGAATATTTAGGTACCTCCTCTATATCTTCCTCATCATCATTGGAGGCATCATTTGCTTCTTCATCCTTGTTTGGTCCCTCAATGTGGAATAAATTACTTTCATCACATCTATGTCCTTTACTCCACTTGTTGTCACAACTGAGACATAATCCTTTTGCACGCTTCTCTTCAATTTTTTGAGGGGTCAATCTAGTAGGTGGAGGAAATGTTGGTGATGATATGCTAAAATCTTTGAAGTGAGTGAATGGCTGCTTCTTATTGGCTATGATTTTTTCCTTAGCTCTACGTGCCATGATAATAGAATCAAAAATATTAAGTGGATTAAACATGTGTACCTCATGTTGAATGTGGTCCTTGAGTCCACCCAAAAATAGGTCATTCATGTTTGCTTCAAAAATTGTCTCCACATATAAGGATAAGTTCTAAATATGATGAATATAATCCTTGACAGAGATAGTTTGTCACAATTTTTCCAATTGGCTGAAGTAATTCTCTGTCACACTATTGCCATAGTGTAATTGTAGCTCCTCTGTAAAAATTGACCAGGTGACATTAAGAGTCATCTTTTTCTTTTGAGCACACAACCATCAATACCAAATGAATTGATTAGGTTCAAGATACAAGGATGCCATGGTAACCTTCTGTCCACCTACCATTTGGTTGATCCAATTGAGTGGATATTTTCCATCAAATTTGTGCATATCCACCTTTGGTAATAGTTTCCTCTGTGGCCATAGAGTTAGATTTGAAGTAGACTGGTTAGGAGAAACACCCTGGTGGGGTTATGCAATAGAGCTAGCTTGATGATTTGACTAATTAATTTTCAAAGCTGTCATGATATCTCCCAAACTATCTTGTATGGATTTCATATTAGATTGTATGCCTTGCACCTCACTCTGAATGCCTTGCACACTATAGTCAAGGTAGCTCACTTTGTGATCTATGTTAGAAAACCTTGGTATAAAGGCTCTATTACATCCCCCTTATGAATCCATATCTTCCTTGTTAGGAGTTTTACCTAGAGTTTTAGCACCCTTTCCTCAGCCTCAAGTTTGTGGACCTGCCATAAAAGGGTTTTATGATGTTGACCCTTATTGGCACTTTTGACCCAACTTTGACCAAGTGATATTGGAATTATTTCAGCCTCAAATCAAAATATACAAAGAACATACCATATTCAAATTTTTCTAGGATTTCAAAAAATGTAAATAAATTAGAAAAATTCTTTGAATTGCGCACTATAGAGCAATTTTATGAAAACCCATAAAATAGCGTTAAATTTTGTAAAGTAGATCAAAATGAGCTAAAATTTTAATGGAATCTTAATTTGATTATTTATCACCTCTAGTAAAACTTTTGTATAGAAATTATTAACCATTTTTTATATATCATAAAGTTTAAAAATTTAGTGTTTCACCCACAAGATTGCCCAAATCGCAGCTCTGATACCACTTGTAATGAAATTACTTCAAGAATTAAGTATAATATCATAATTATATCCAAATATGACTGAAATATATCCAAATATATGATAATAGATAAGCCACTTCAAGGGGGAAACCTCCACAAGCTTCAATAAGAGCAGAATTCACAATATGATGATAAATAATTACCCACTCCCTCCTATATATAGTCTATCTAGGCCATGGTTACTCCATAGGCCAGCCTACTAATCAAAAGAAAGAATAGATAAATGTAATATAACAACAAAGAGGGATAATTAAGCCACAAGTCAGATAATACTATCCTCATACATGCGATAGGTTAGGGGCGTAGCAAAATCATTAGTTTGTATGATTGGTATTTTCATATTAACCTTGTTCTTTTCATTAGCCTTCTCCTTGACTTGAGCTACTTCCTTTATGTCTTCTTTGAAACCAATATCTGTCTTATCACTTTTAAACTTTTGACTACTCAATATGTTATCTAGAGCATCAATAATCTTTTTAAACTTCATAAAGGTCTTCAATTTTCTAGATGATTAACCCAACTCAACTTCCAAAGATCCCATTTTAGTTTCATATCTGGTGCATTCTTCCTCTTTAGCTTTTAAGCTAGCAGTGACTATCTCCAATTATGTTTCAATCTAATTGATGGTCTTATATATACCATAATTACATCACATACTTGCATGACTCCGTATGTTGAAACCCCCTTGATCCTCTTTTAATAATTAACCTTCCTAACCCATGTTTTCACCTTAAAATATTTAATTAAGCTAATTAAAACACACTTATGCCATCTCATATAGCCACCTCATCCTAAGACTAATTCTTCCCCTCTGAGTCACCTTGAGATTTAGTCTCCTGATCCTAACTACCTATGACTTGTTCTCACTCATAACTCAAATTACTAACTAACTACATCCTTCATAACCTCACATTTTTACCATTGTCTAGTGGTCACCACAATTGGCAAGAGAAGGAATAGAAAATGGGATAAAAATATCCCTTTTACCTATTCTCATGCCATCAAAACTAGTCAACCATTGTCTGATGTTAGTGGGATCACTGACATCGGTTACTTAATAAAAATTCCATGTTGGTATTCAAGTCAAAAAATCAAGGATTCACACATAGGATTTTGGCAATCAGAGTAGTATACATCAGAGTTTAGATTTTTGAGAAAGAACATTGAATTATCAAATCAGGTGAGGTATCCTCTTAAATTCTAGATATTTGGCCTAATAGTAGGTGACCCATATCCTAAGGCCACTCCCATGTTGGACTAGGTTTGAGGTTAGGATTTAAACAATCCTTTTCTCAGTTAGGGTACAACCTAGAAGTCTAAAAGTTTTTACATGCCCATTAAGAAAACTTACAAGTATATAGTATTATTCTCTTAAGACATTGGAGGACATTTTAAAGTTGATGACATCAACAACATCATCTGAAATCACCTTGATCAGATACAAGCATCTTTGGGAAGGTTTGTAATCACATTCAAGCTTAAAGATATCAATTTCATTATTTCAAAGGTAAGAGCTCCTTCATCATGGTTATAACCTAATACACATGTTGCATAAGGAGTCATGGTAGCTTGTGAGGCAAGATTCTACCTTCCACCCCCATATACACCCTATCATAACCCATATGACAATTACCTTGATCCTCATTAGCCATATAATGAACATCCTTAGTTTTATTAGCACCATCCATCATATTTTGAGCCTCCTCCACCTCAATGGAAACTACCCCACACTCATGATCAATCATATTAGAAACATGATATTATTTAATAACATACTCATATGCCAATCCGTTCCATATATGGCCTTAAAAAAACTTATTGAATCCATAAATGAATATGATAAACTTTGATACATTAAAGGGGTATGGGCATGAAATTCCAAAACATTTCAATGTTAGAACAGTTAATTCTAGGTGGGCTTATTTGACCCTTGGCCTTGGTATTTATTAAATAAATAATAAAATGTTATTTATTACTACAAGGTGGAAACCTCGTGATAATAAATAATAGAGTTATGATTATTTAATTATTACCAAATTTTAATTACATAGTTTTATCAGAGTAGATGGAACCGTTATTTTTAAAATAGTCACCTCCCTTGATATTTCACTATAACTAGGGTTTTACCCCTATTATTAAAGTATTTTAATTTGAATTATTCTATCATATTCAACTTGAAAAGCTTTTGGAGGATATTTGACAGAAGAAGTGAGAATGGAAGGCTTTATACTAGGGTGCGGAGTTTCTCAATAATTGAATAATCATCATTGGTGGGTTTTTTTACCTCTTTGAGGTTTTCCTTTGATAATTCCTCTGTTGTGTTAAATTGGCTTTTATATACTTTAATATTTATTATTCATCCTAAATTCCATCTATGCTTTACTATTATTTACATTGATTGTATCATGATTTCAGAGTTTGGTGAGTAGATTTAATTGGTAAGCTATTACATTAAGTATAAATAATTAATATTTAATTTAATTATATATATATATACATATATATATATATATACATATATGTATATATACATATATATATATATACATATATGTATATATATGTATATATATACATATATACATATATATATACATATATATATATATATATATATATATATATATATATATATATATATATATATATATATATATATATATATATACATACACACACACACACACACACACACACACACACACACAATTAAAATAATTATATATAACAACATTTAAATATATATTAGTTCATGCATGTTCTTAATTGTGTTCCTATAAGGGTTGGTGTCTTTATTTTTTCTAATAATTTGTAATTAAGGAGGTTCCAAGTGAAATTTGATTTCTTTTGTAAATCATTTAAAATAGTTTTCTTAAGCATTTGTTTACTATATTGTTTAAAGGGAAGCTATGGCTTTGACCTATTTTAAACGAGATAAATATCATATTCTTAATGGAAATAACTATAATATATGGAAAATTCATGTTAGATATGAATTTATGGCCCACAAATTATGGAATATTTTTGTTGGGACTAAAAAAGCCCATTCTAAAAAACTTGTGACCCCTGAACTTACCAATGCATTTAAATAGAAATCACAGGAAGCTATGTACATTATCTTGTGGAGTATTAAGGATGAATTCCTTCTCCACATTGGTAATCAAGAGTCTCCTAGAGATGCTTAGAAACTTCTCGAGTCCATGCATGAAGGCATTCTCCTTTCGAAGATCATTAAATTAATCCTTCAATTGGTAACTACACCCATGAATGGTGATGAAAAAGTTATTAATTTTAATGCAAAAATTAAAAATATTAAACCTTAGTTAGATGGGTTTGATTATAATTTTATTTAATATCCATTTATTTATTTTATAATTCAATTAAATATTCATGAAAAATTCAAAAATTTCATTTCAGTTTTAAATTCTAAGTATCAAACTGAGTAAGATATGTCTAACCTTACCACCTTATCTTCTCTCTAGATTCAATAAGAACAAGTGATGACCAATTTTGATTCTAATGAGAATACATCTCATGAATTTCTCACTCTTAATAATGTTTTTGATAACACTAACACCATAAATATAACCTTAATTCTACTAAAGGCAAATACTAGAATAAAAATATTTTTAATAAGAATAATACACCTAAGTTTAATGTAAATTTTAATTTTTGTCATAGAATGGAAATTTTTTATAAAGACAAGGATATAAATAACAATCAAACTTATAAAAATAATAATGGGAATAAATCTAATCAAAAAAAGTAGAAGAGTCAAAACCCTAATTAGAATAACAATCAAGATTCAAATGTTATTACTTTATATGTTGTTTTATGTGCTTCAAATGAAAATTAATAGATTTTAGATAGTGATTCATTGCATCATATGACATACTTATCTGATATTTTATGTGATTCTAGAGATATTTATGAAAGAATTTACTTAAGAGATAATTCTTTTTTAGAAATAATTAAACAGGGAAAAACAAAATTTTCAAATGTTGTGATTAATGATGTTTTCTATGTACCTGAGCTTAAAAATAATTTTCTATCCTTTTATCCACTTAAAAATGATAATTTCATTTTATAATTACTTAAGGATAGTTGGTCCATTATAAATCATTCTAGTTGTTTGATTGTTGAAGGTGTTCAAAAAAATAGTTTATATATCTTTTCTCCTTCTTTTTCATGTTTTCTTTCATTGCATAATAATAATGAATCTCAATTATGGAATGAAATATTAAGAAATGTTAATTTTATAATTTTACATGATATGTTTTCAAATAATATTTTTTTGGACTTTATTTTATCCCTTCTCATCATCAAACTTGTGAGGGTTGCTTACGTGGTAAGAAACATACTAATACCTTTCAAAAGAATCATGATGTGAATTCCTTGCATCCTTATAATTAGTTCATATAAATGTTTTAGGACCTCTTGAATTTATATTTGTTAATGTTTATTTGTATACTATTAATTTTATTGATTATTAGACTAGACTGATCTAGTCTTATTTCATTAAAAATAATTCTCATGTTTTTTTTAGGTTTAAATCATTTAAAGCTTATGTTGAAAATGCATCTAATTTTTGTATTAAGACATTAATAACTAATAATGGTGTAAAATATATTAGTAAAGTGTTTGATTCTATTTTTTATTAGTTGTGGTATTCAAAGGGAACTAATAACTCCCTATTTCCCTCAACAAAATAGTATTGTTGAAAGGAGAAACCATACCATATAGAAATGGATGGAACAATGTTGCAATATGCAAATTTTCATTTATTTTTATGGGTTAAATCCATGAAAACTAATGTCCATATTCTGATTGGAGTCCCTATGAAAGCATTGCATCTTTCAACCCCTTTATGTATGTGGACTAAAAAGAAACCTAGTGTGGCTCCTCTTAGGATCTTTGGTAGTCCTACTTCTATCTTTATTCCTAAAGTTAAAATAAAAAATCTTGATCTAACTTCCTATTATTTCACTTTAATAAGATATGGAGGTTATATAAAAGATTTAGGAGTGTATTACCCCTCTAAATATCATATTATTTATAATAAAAATGTTCTTATTCTAGAAAACTTCTTTTATGAGCCATCTATGGATCCTCCTTAGTGTTCTTCTATTGATGAACCTGACTCTCATGTTTCACTTTGTGATGCAATATATTCTCTTGAGGAAGTCAATCTAGTTTTGGATAACTTAGAGTCTAAGGAACCCCATAAGTTTCATGTTCAATCTAAAAGACCTAAATGGGTAGAATCCATAATATAATATTATAATATTGATAATATTAATAAATTAAATAGAATTCAACATTATTATCATGTATTAATGACTATGTATGAATGTGTACCTCAATCTTTTGAGGAAGACACTCAAGATGATAGATGGAATATTTCTATGCAAGATAAATATAAGCCTTAATTAAAAATCAAACTTGGGATCTTATCCCTCCACCTAAATGGCATATTGTCGATTGTAGGTGGCTTTATAGGATCAAATATAATTCAATTGGTAAAATTTACAAGTTTAAATATAGATTAGTTGCTCACAAGTTTAATCAAAAACCTAGGATTGACTATGTTGAAACCTTTACTGTTGTAGCAAAGATAAGTAATATTAGACTTCTTATTTCTCTTACAACAAAAAATGGCTAGGTTGTCCACCAAATAGATGTCAAAATGCATTTCACTGATCCTAATAGAGAATATAATGCATGTAAATTAAAAAAATCTTTATATGATTTAAAACAAGATCCTCAAGCTTGGTATTCTAAGATTGCATATTTTTTTACAAAATTAGATTTTTATAATTGTTATTCAAATAGTTATCTCTTTTTTAAAGTTGAAAATGGCCATTTGATTCTAATTATATTATATATTGATGATTTTTTAATTACTAACAATGTAACTAGTTTATTTCATAAATATAAGGATAAGATAAGTCAAATGTTTAGAATAACTAATCTAGGTATTCAATTATTATATCACAATCTTAGTATGCACATAATATTCTTATTACGAATAGCATGCTTGATTGTAAATCTACCACTACTACTATTGAAGTTGGTATTAAACTTGATCCTAAACCTGCATTTGAAAAATATAACCATATTTTGTATAGATAACTTACTGGAAGTTTCATTTATCTAATCATTACTAGGCCAGATATTTCATATGCTATTAGTATTACTTCTAGATTTATGCAGGATCCTTATTTGAATAATCAAAAATTAACAAAACATTTTATTCATTATATCAAAGGAACTATTAATTATGGTTTATTATATTCTTCCTTTGATAATGCTAACTTATATGGTTAGTGTGATGCTGACCATGTTGGTGATACTTTATATCTTAAAACTATTTTTAGATATGTGTTTAAGTTTGGTACAACTATTATCACTTGGATTAATAAGAAGCAACCTATTATCTCTCTCTCTTCTATAGAAGCTACTAAATAATCCATTTGGTTGTGAATTTTATTTGTATAACATCATTTAGATCTTTCTTAGATTACCAGCTTTCATTGTGATAACCAAAGTTATATCGCTCTAGAAAAAAAATTAGTGAAAAACCAAAGGACTAAACATATTGAATTTTATGTGCATTTCATCTAATAAAAAGTCCTTAATAGTTATATTAGTCTACAGTTCTATCTTACAGAAGAACAAGTGGTATATATCTTCCTAAAACCACTTGGTGATACCAAGTGTTGTAAGTTTTATATAATGTTGGACCCCTTAGAGTTGTCAATTAGGGGGAGTGTGCACACTAATACCACTTCCTAACAGCCATGTGTTTCTTATTCTTCTCTATAATTCTTCTTTTTGTAAATCATTGTAAACATTGTGTGCAGGTTATATGAGTTGAGTAAACTTTATGTGGAAGTTTTTATTTTATACCCCAATACATTAAAAGCATACTTTATTATGGAAGACCTTATGTTATAAAAGGTTCCAAATATACTTAGATGATGATTCAAGAGAAACTATGATATATATTTTCATGATCATGCTATCCTAGACTTACTTTTGAGTAGAATATGGATTATAATTCTTTTTGTTTTAGATGTTTCGCATGATGAAAGTTTTTAAATCCTTCAATTATGTACATAGTATAATTCTTTTTTGAGGTGACTATTACATTTATCCCACTTAACATTAAGGGGGAGTGTTAGAACATTTAATTTTAAGTGGTCTTAATTAATCCTTAGACTTGGTATTAATTAAATAACTAATAAAGTAATACTTATTACCATGAGGTGGAAACCTTGCGATAATAAATAATAGAGTTATGATTATTTAATTATTACCAAATTTTAATTAAATTATTTTATCAGGGTGGATAGACCCATTATTTTTACAATGGTCACCTCCCTTGGTATTTCATTATAAATAGGGTTTTACCCCTATTTTTAAATCATTCAAATATGAATTATTTTATCATATTCAAATTCAAAAAATTATGAAGCATATTTGATAGAAGAAGTGAGAAGGGAAGTATTTATAAGGAAATTACTTAGATGTTCGCATAAAATTATTAATATTGCACATAATAGATAAATATAAAACATCACAAAACAATAGTTAATATCAAAGAAGAATATTAGATAATATAGAAGAGCCACTTCAAGGAGGAAACCTCTAAAACAATGTAATAAGAGAAGAATACTTAATATGATGGTCAAAGACTAACCACTACCTCCTATATATAAACTACTTATCCATGTTTATTCCATAGTCTATCCTAACTAAGCACACAGAGAAATGTAACAATAATATATAAGAGGTATGTAAGCCATAAGTTGTCCACACATATCCCTAGACATGCCAAAGGTTAAGGGTATATCATGCCCTTCCCATTCAAAACAACATTATCCTCAATGTTGAATCAACTCTAGATGTTGATACACAAAGGATTCATCCTCTTATGTGGCATCTTCACATGGCATATTCTTGAATTTGATTAGGTAATCTTTAATTAATCTAAACCACACCTACTTAGTGCACATTTGAAGGATCACCTCAAGATCAATAATAACTCTCCCTTCCTCATCCAATTTTGGTAAGCTAGTTTGAGTATCAACTCTATGTCCAATGACTTTTTTTTATGCATGATACATGAAATATTGGATGTATGTGAGTGGATGAAGGAAATTTTAGCTTATAGGCCACACTACCAATTATAAGGTCCATAATACTTAGGGAATAGCTTGTTATATTTTTTTTATTACTTCAAAGACATCTTATATAGATGCAAGTGAACAAAGACCCAATCACCAATATCAAAATGCCACTCACTCTTATGTTGATCTACCTACTGCTTCATGCAATTCTAGGCCATGGCTAAATTTTCATGAAAACATGCAAGGACCTCTTGTTGATGGTGAATATGTTATTCAACTACAAAATTCCTAGGATGTGCCTTCGAGTGGAAGTGATGGATGGAGGGTGGTATCTATACAAGGACATATAGGGAGACATTTTGGAGGAAATATGAAAAGAAGTATTATACTACCATTCAATAAATGGCAACCAATGAACCCATTTTTCCTATTTATATGAAACAAAATAATGGACATATCCTTTTACACATTTGTTGAATATCTTAATTTATCCATCTGATGGAGGATGAAAGGCTGAGCTAGAGCTAACTTGGTGCCCAAACATGCAAATTATTTAGTCTAAAATTTACTAGTGCAAATGGAATCTCTATCACTAACAATGATCTTAGGAGTACCATGAAGTTTCTAAAATATATTTAGAAAAGTAGAAGCTACTATACTAGAAACAAATGGTTGTGATAAAGAACAAAAATTATCATACTTACTGAGATGATCCATAACAACCATGATAAAAATTTTACTATAAGATCTCGATAACCATATAATGAAATCAATAGACACCTCTTCCCATGCTAGCTAGGGATGGATAAGGCTATAGAAGACCTGGGGTTTTGATGGTTTCACCTTTATTTTGTTGAAAAATCATACATTTAGCCACATATTTTATACATACCCCTTGAGTCCATCCAAAAAAAACACCTGCTTGATTCAATGATAGGTTTTCAAAAATCTTGAATGACCCCCAAGTGGAGTTGCATGAAGTCATTGAAGGATTTTTTTATTTGAAAAGAGAATTCTTACCTAGCTATAATTTATATTTATACAATAATTCATTACCCTTCCATGTAAATTTTTCAAATCCACCCAAACCTTACTAAAAATTCTTAATCAAATCATGAGTAGCATGATCATTTTCCAATTTTGATATTGCTTCCTCTAGCCAATTTGCCTACCAAATGGTCATAGAACATAGCATTTCCTCAAATAATTCATCCTTCCTGGATATTGTATCTTCCACCAAATTTTATTTGCCTTTCTTGTAGACTATTTCAAAATCATATCCTAACATCTTAGTTACCCATTTGAATTGTTCTTCTAATAACAACCATTGTTCCAAAAAATATTTGAGACTACCATGATCAATCTTTACTTAAAAGTGATGACACATCAAATAAGTTATTCATTATTTGACTATATGCAAAATGGCCATCATTTACTTCTCATAGATGGGCTTAAGTTGGCTTTTACCCTTTAGATGGAAAATTTAAAATGTAAGTGGTATGCCTTATTGCATGAGCACAACACCCATACCATATCTAGATGCATCACATTTAACCCCAAAAGTATTAAAAAAATTAAGAGTGTCCAACACTTGAGTGGTACACATAGCTAGTTTCAATTATTCAAATGTATTGGTAGTTGTATTAGTCCAATGGAAGGAGTCTTACTTTAAAAAAGAGGTAAGTGGGGCTACAATGCTATAATCATTTTTAACAATCTTATGCTAGTAACTAGTTATCCCTAGAAATCTCCTTAGTTGATTGAGTGTCTTAGGAACTAGTTAGTCCACCATTGCTTAGATTTTTTTAGGATCCACTTTCAATCCTTCATGTGAAACCATATGACCTAAATACTCAACCTCATGAGCTCCAAAAGTAAATTTGGAAGGTTTGGCATATAACTAATGTTCTTCCAAAATTGAGATTACCTATTTCATGTGTTGAAAATGATCTTCCCAATTTTTACTATAAATGATGATATCATAAAAAACACAAAAATAAATTTCCTAAAAAATGACCTAAAAATAATTTTTATCAAACTTAGAAGGTGGATGGTACGTTTATTAGACCAAAAGGCATAACCATAAACTCATACTAGCCCTCATAATTTCTAAAAGTTGTTTTGGGTATGTATTAATCATGAATCTATATTTGATAATAACCAAAATGCAGATCTAACTTAGTAAAATAAAAAGCACTATACAATTCATCTAGAAAAACATCAATGATAGGAATAGGACACTTATTTTTCATAGTGTACTTATTGAGCTCTCTATATTCAAAACACATCCCCTAAGTTTCATATTTTTTTCTCATCATGACAACTAGTAAATAATATTTGCTTTGGTTATGGTGAATGATTCCTGCATCCAACATATCTTATATCATCTTTTCAATTTCACTTTTTATGCATAGGGATACCTTTATGGCCTAATGTGGGGTGGTGTACTATGATGAATAGGTTTTATGGCATGATCATGCATGTGTATGGGTGGAAGTCCTTTTGACATGTCACAAAAAATAATAGAATGGGCATCAATCACATGTTACAAATCATGGGGTCTAGATGGCTAAGTTGGCTAGACTTCAATGGAGAACAAGCAAGTTGTAAATCCATTAGCACCCTTTCAAAGAAGCTTGGCCATTTTATGGGATCCAATAATTTATGGATATTTATCCCTTAATCCCCTTAGCTTAAATGTTCTTGCCTTAGAATGAAAAAAAATGAATAATTCTTGGAAATTCATCTCAATAGTGACCAAATTGGTGAGCCAGTGTACTCCCAAAATAATGTTGGCTCCACCCATGGGAATAGAAAACATAGGAAAATATAATAGGTAGTCTCCCATGGCTAGTTTAATACTATGGTATTTTCATGAACAATTGATAGTACCACCATCTACAATCATGACCTAAAATTATAGAGTGGGATAAATGAAATAGTTAAAATGAGTAGCCATATTTCTATTAATGAAATTATGTGTGCTCTTAGAATCAATAAATAAAATGACCTATTTCTTAAGGAAACCAAACACCTTAAGAGTTTGGGGACTACTAATACCTGAAATGACGTGATAAGAAATAGTAGGTTGAGAGTCTTCATATTCCTCCTCAGGTTCTTCTACATCCTCACCAATTGCCTCCTCATCATCTTCATCCTCATTCAAAACTTTGATGTAAAATAGCTTATTTTCATCACAATGGTGTCCTTTTCTCTATTTTATATCACAACCGTAACATAACCCTTTGACTCACTTCTCCTCAATTTGTTCAAGTGTCAATCTAGTGGGTTGAGGAAATGATGGTGCTATAAAGGTGTGATCACAACCAGTAGCGAAAGTTTTCCATTTGAACATCTCTTTTTATTCTACCATGCATGATTTTGGGATAAATTATGATATAGACAATGTATTAAACATATAAACCACTAATTGGATGATATTTTTGAGTCCACTAAGTGAAATATTAGTCAAATTTTCTTTAGTAATGTCTTCCACCCATAAGGATAGATTTTGAAATTGATGAATATAATCCTTCATAGTTCCTATTTGACATAGTTTGGATAACTATCTAATGTATTTCTTAGAAAAATTATTTTGATAATTATCCAATAACTTATTAGAGAAATTATTTTGATAATTATCCAATAACCTATTAGAGAAATTATACCATGTAATAGGAGCACCATTTTTTTTCTTTTGAGTACATAACCAATGATACCAAATGAACTATTCAGGTTCCAGATATAGAGACACTACTATCAACATATAAGTTAGTGTAGATAAAATCAATTTTTAATTTGGGTAATCCAAGTGAGAGGATCCTTACCATCAAACATACACATGTCCACTTTTGGCAATATCAGTTTCACACTAGCATTGAAATTTTTAGTGTTGAGAGGAGGAGGACCCCAATGACAAAGTGGAGGGTTATTTGGATATAACTAAGATGAAATGGCATCCAATTTCATAGTGATATAATGTAATTGAATGTGCACCCAATTAATCTCTCTGTGCATCCCTAAAACATTAGTTTGAATTTCAATAAAGTCATCTTTCCACACCAAACCCTTTATGTCAGCTTGAAGTTAAGAAAGTAATATATCTAGAGTCTCAGATTCTATGCCAACCCTAGCAGTCTCAGGAGTTTATTTCCCCTCTTTCTTCCCCAAGTAGTAGGACCCACCATGTATAAACCCTGGGATACTTTTTTACCTAGAAAACATTTACTAGGAGAAGGTACCATTATGATCACATTGTGAATATGAATCCAATGATTATTTTCGTGCACTAGGGTGAAAATGATTGGTACCTAAAAATGTGTACCGATATAATATATGATTTTGATCATCTCAATGAGATGAATCCAATAAACCTTTGCTTGTAGAAGTCATAGCTTGCTAGATCTAAAAAAATGCTACAAGAAACTTACCCAAATCAAAGCCTGAATACCATTTTTAAGGAAATTACTTAGATGTTCTCACATAATTATTATATATCACACATAATAGCTAAAATTAATATATAACATATGAATAATTGACAATAGAGAAGAATATTGGATAAAATAGTAGATCCACTTCGAGGGGGAAACCTCCACAATTATATAATAAGATAAGAATCCTTAATATGATAATCAAAGACTAACCACTACCTCCTATATATATATATATATATATATATATATATATATATATATATATATATAGGGATATGTATGGGTAACTTATGTCTTACATACCTATTTTATATTCTTGTTACATTTATCTATGTTATTAGATAGGTTAGCCTATGGAATAACCATGGATAGGTAAAATATATATATATATATATATATATATATATATATATATATATATATATATATATATTACTTAGCCATGGTTATTCCATAGGTTAACCTATCTAATAACATAGATAAATGTAACAATAATATAAAATAGGTATGTAAGCCACAAGTTAGCCATACATATCCCTAGGCATGCCAAAGATTAAGGGTGTAGTAGGCTTTGTATTGGGGTGCGGAGTTTCTTAATAATTGAATAATCATCATTGGTGGGTATTTTACCTCTTTGAGGTTTTCCAATGGTAATTCTTATGTTGTGTTAAATAGGCTTGTGTATACTTTTCTAGTTATTATTCATCCTAGATTTTATCGATGTTTTAGTATTATTTACATTGATTTTATCAATCATTATGGGGGTTACAACTTTAGTGTAGTAGGTAAAATAAAGTTTAATGTCCTTTATTAGGATATGTTATTCTAGAAATAGTGGTGACATGCTTGACATAGATTGGATAATCTCTAAGATTGAGGAGAATTTGGGAGCCCATGAAGAGTTACAAACACCCCATCACCCATCTTGTCTTCCCCCATTCACCCCATGTCAACCTTATGTTGAGCTCTCCATCACCCCTCATAAGCTCCCATCAAATGAGTTCTAAATTCATCAATATCCCTCTCAAATCCTCTAAACCTTACCTACATGGGAATCTATCCAAGGGAGATTCCAAGAAGAAAGGAAAGTTTGTGTTGAAAGAGTTAGTCATCATGAGCAATCAAGATATGATTTTGAAGCCTCCATTACTAGGTAGATCGAAGTTGAAAATAATCATTTATATCATATAGTGGTATTTGTAAAAATGAATCAACCTTAACTTCACATTCCTCCTTACATATCCCAAACAACTATTGGATAGTGGAGCTTGATCTTATTATAATGCCCAGTTCCTAACAAGGGGGGTGTAGGGGGAACCAGCCCCTAATAAGGTCACCATGGGGGTACAGGTCACTATGAACTATAAAATATTCTAATTTCATAATAAATCTAGACCGTTCACTATTGTGTCACAAATCTAATGGTATAAATCATGTTTGTGCATTTTTACCTAATATGTAACCCTCTTTTGATATGAGGGAATTGTAATCATGATGACATACTATGTGTAACTAAAGAGGATATTATAGTTGATGTATTGCATGTTTTTTCCTTCATTTTTTGAACTAAATAATAAGGACTTTATATTTTTTGTATGGATGTAGCCCATATTGGGTGAACCATATTAAATCTATGTCTCTATTATGTTGTGCTTTTCCAAATTTTATTTCTATCCTTAATTCATTAATATTACTTTGTGTTCTATATTCCTAACAATGAAATTAAAATCTACACAAGAAAATCATAATCCCATGTTTTGATCTTGGAGTCAAGTCATGCACTCTATAAAATCAAAATTCATTCAATCCCCACCTTCCCCTCTTCAAGAGTATAAGTAATTTTCATCTTTTAAATCCATCTAGAATAATATGCAAAAGGAGGAGACCATGGTTGTATAAGATAAGTAATTGGATCAAATAGGTGTCACATATATCTCATTTCTCTTAGAGTCATTTCAAGACTATCGTATACTACTCCTTGAAGAGATAAGGAATGAAATCCATGTTTATATTATAGCTAATGTTCATGAATTGTCAAACTTAGAATAATAGATCACAATAGGGACACCACTTGGTACAGAGGAACACCTTTCAACTTTTAAAACTGATGAAGATGATAACTTGTGGGAACTTGATGAGCCACATAAGAGAGATACTTATATTAGACAAGGTTAAGATGAACTATATGACTTTATTGATGATATGGAGGTTTTTATTCATCATGAAATCCCTCAAACACTTACAATAATGATATAAAAAACTATAGACAAGTCAAAGAGATTAGACATCAAGACAACATTGAAGGTTTATAAGGCTATCAAATGGTTGTTTAGGATCATCCAAGTGATTTTTTTGACATCATAGGAATAGGTTACCACCTCATTAAATTAGGTAATGAGTTAGTCTAGGGTGGAGGAGATGAGTTAAACAAATAAGGGGAATAAGCTATCTCAAGAGGCTACTCCATTAGAAGAAGACTTGTTTGAGATCCTCAAGCAAGGTTACTAAAATATTGCTCCTACTAAATTAACCCAATTCCATAATGAGCAATATGTGAAGCTTGTAAGGCATCATGAAGAGACACTTGATATGTTTGTAGTAAGTAGTCAATTGGAGCTAGAGTTGTTTGAGCCAAAAGGGAAGCCTACAGAGGTAAATCAAGAGCAACATAAGGTAAAATTTAAAATATCTAGTGATTATGTGTTCATTGGCCATATATTTTTAGATGAGGTGGAAATTGAGAGCCTCATATGTGACTTGGTCAACAAGAGAACTACTCTACCATGTTTCTCACTCATAGAGGTGTTTACTTCAAACCATTTCTTACCTTATGAGAAGAGAATCCAGGTAAACTTTCCCTTTGATATAGGAGGGATAAGGTACACTGAGTTTAATTATATATATTATTTATTTAAGTTATTTTTCCTCCTTTTAATAAGTGTGGTACATAATTTTTTTGTTTGTTCCTTTGTTGGTTCTATGTTTTGTTTGGTGTGTCTCTTAGAAGTAGGTGTTATTTTTTTTCCTTTATCTATCTTATGTGTCTTACATTACTACAATATAAGAAGTGTCATGAGGGAAAATAGTTGAGTATTCCATGACTATAGTCCTTATATTCATGTCATACTTGAGCCTCTAGGTTCCCTTGACCAACAAGCTGGTCATCCCTTGGAGTCAACAAAACTTTTGACCAATTTTAGCTTTTAGGGGAAAATGTTCAACCCTACATTCAAAACTTGGAATTTTCATATTTTTTTGGTTCATTTTATGCCTTTATTTATCCTTCATGAGTCATTTTCATCATTTTAGAATCATTTGAGGTTCAATTGAAAAGTTTAAGATAAAAGGACTCTTGAAACTTAGTTTTATTTCAACTTTTATGACCATAGTCAAGTGAGTTCAAGTGGTCTGAATGGTAAAAAGGGGCCATTTTGGTCATATATTGTAATTTTTAAGTTATATAAAACTTACCAGGGTCTATACAACTCTTCAAAAAGGGTGAAAAAGTCAAATCATAATGTATATCCTAGTTGCATTATGTTTTATTTCCCTTTTATGGCTTTAATAGGTGATATTTTATTGATATAAAACATTGGAAGGAAATAAATAGTTTTAAATCTCATGTAAAATGTCTTTACATGCATAAAATAGCTATGTGAGCACCTGATATTCACCTTCTATCAACTTTTGGAGTAGATGTGGCTTTCTCAAGCTAAAACCATATGTTTTTAGTAATTTTGTATAGTTGTACCTGTAGTAAAATATTTATATATGGTTAAAAGGGTGTATTTATACCCCTAAAGTGAAAAACTAAGTTATAGGACTTTTATATCCTTAATATTTTATAAACCTATCACATGTATCCATTGATCTCTTTGGGCAACTTAACATCTTAGGTTTTCAAATAGTATGGAGACGAGAGAGAAAATCATGACCTAATATTTTGGGGGGTGAAATTATGTCTCCTTATTATGTCATCAATGTATATTTTTTTAAAATATATATACTATGCTTTATGAACAAAGTCTAACAATCTAGCCACTCCTATGAGCTCATTTGTTTCTATAGGGGTTAAGTTTTCCAATGGTTTTGGTCTGATATTCACATTTTTCTACAAAAAATTGTTTATTTTGTATTTAAAAGTATAGCATGTAACACCTTAATCATCCACGCCTTTGGATCACACATTTGGGAGTGATATAAGAAAGAAAACTCTAGTTCCTCCATTTGCAAGAACATGGCTAGATCTCTCAAGATATAGGGTCTTTTAATGCATTGAATGGAAATTAATGATGGTATTTGAGGTTATATTTATAATTTCTCATATCTCCTCTTCCTTCCAAGGTAATTATTAAAACCATCACTTAGCATATCCACCTCTACAAACACTACATGGGAGTAAATTGGTAGTTCCAGTTGTTCTAGACACCATAAGTAGAGTTTTAATATTTTGAAGGTCTTGAGCACATCCAAGGAGACTAGATTGGGATCATATTATATGGAGGTATTACATTTACATATAAATATTTTATTATGAGGCCAAAATTACAAATAAATTATGAAATAATTCATCTTTACACCAAGCTAAAAGACCTAATGGCACTTTCAGGCTCCTTGGTTAGAAAAAATTAAGGTGATTTTGAGTATTTTAAGGTATTTTGGATTTATCATTTCCAATCAAATTCATGATAACAAGTGGTGTCTTCAAAGTGGCATGTTAAGTGAATAAATCCATGAAGTATCAAATATAATTATCTTGGTAGCTTGGAGAAAATTCCAATACTCTACCTCAATCCATACAAATCATCTGACATTACCTATAGTAAGGTATAAATTTGATCCAATCATAGATGGAGTACTCTTTTGTTATCATGTATTCTTGACCCCTTGATTGGTAATGCATATACCTTCTCATGTTGATGATAGGATACATAAGGTCTCATACATTTTATGTACTCCATAGTTTGTCATCATCAAATTCTTAGTCCATACAATGGTGATTGGAACTGTGAACACTTGATTAAAAGTGAGATGAAGACTTCTATAGGTAGAGATGCAAGAGGCCTTAAATGTACAATAATATGGATTGGATAGGTCACTTTTGAACTTACCTTCATCAGTGTCAAGTCACCTCATCTACGGCCTTCAATTTCTCAAATAGACAACATACAACAAGGTCACTGTAGCAGGGGTCTAAAAAGGGAGAATCATCCTATAACACCCTAATTCAAGGGTCAAGACACTTATATTAATTAATAAATTGTCAATCATTTATATCCCCTACTCCAAATAAGGTCTTAAGTGCTCAATAATATAGTTGATATCTTAGTGGATGAGACAATAATTAAAACATAGTCTAAAATTGCCTACAACAGTCATTACTATTATCACAAAGTACAAGACATTCAAATGGTTTAACGAGTCCATATGAGTGAGATATAATTAAAATTAGGTTTATTCATTCACTAATCTAATATTCTAAAGAAAATTAATAAAATTCAACCATTGAGAGTAATTTGAAGGCATAATATCAGTCTAAATACCACCTTATTTGAAAAAATTAAGGTAATTTTTGAAACATTAAGGTAAAGTAGTTCCTTGTTTCCAAGATAACCTCACAATGGTGAAATTTTTTTCTACAAGGTGTATATGATTTTTTAGATAAATAAAAGATATTTTATGTCATCATGACACCTTAAGACCATAGTCCATGCCCTTCCTTTGTCCATACAAAGTTCTAACATAGTCAACTTTTGACCATAGATCACATCAAAAGATGTCACTATGGATAAAGGTAAAAAAGTAATGTGAGGTATATGGAATAATAATTAAAATTTTTAAAGAGGGTATAGTGTCATGGACATTATTACAATCTCCCACCTCACATTTCCCACATGTGGACTATCTTAATCCATACAGTGAGAAAATGTAAAGACTCTTGACAGGTGGATGGATGGAAAAAGGAGGTCTGATAGTTATTTAAGGAACATCATGATGATGAATAAAGCCTCTAAGGTTAATCATTAAATGTAAATATATTATCCCTACCTTATACCATGAATGGAGACTCAAAAGGCACATATCTACAACCACCTAAGCTATTATATTTTGTCCATGTCATGAGAAAAGTAATTGGAAGAAAGTTTGTTTGATACGACAATATAAGTAGTGATCAGATGGTCTTAAATATTTCAAGAGAGATACCTACATACACTAAATAATATACCATTAATGTCACAAAAACTCCTAAGACAGAGATACCTAGCCTACAGTAGCATCACAAGACACTTACATTTAGTATAAAAGGGATAATAAGATAAGTGATAGTTTAGAGATTATTAGTTAAGTGAGAATGGTGATTCATGTGACTCTCAACCCCTTATAAGGGATCTAGTGTGTTAATTATTCTCAAGTAAGAATATCATTCATTTGACAAGTTATAACACTCTCAAGAGAGCCTAAGAACACAAAATATATACCTACAGCCTAAGTGTGAAATACTTAATAATGGAAGATAATGTTGTTTCAATGGCTTAGATGCCTAAGAGGATCCTCTAGTAATAAATTAATGACAATGCATGAAATAATATATTTTTATAATTAACAAAATCACCAAAATTATTATATTGATCATAGGCCACTTTGAGGGGGGAACCTCCTTTGATCAATCTCAATAAAATAAATTCATGGATGCCTCTATTGGCCTAAAAACTTACTTATATACTAAGTCTAATCTAAGAAACTACTACTTCATATGAATGTGGGATTAAAAAAATGATCAGAGGATGACTTACAAATCATATGCATCTAAAGAAACTAATATACTAACAAAGTAAAGAGAAGAGGTTGCACATGTTCCTAACATCCTTTCCCTCTTTGAAAAATATTTGTCCTCAAAGCTTCAAATGTTGGAATTGGTGCTATATTTGAAAGATTGGTTCCCATGTTACATCATATAGTTGCATTCTATTCCAATAAATCAATACCTCTATGATGGAGTGGGAACAAATTTGGCATGTGTGCCTATCCAAGATTACCTCTGGCTCAAGAAGGATGGATCCTTGATTATCAAGTTATGGTAAAATAATCTACATTCAGATATTTGTGCCAAGAAATTTATTTTGAGAAGAGACATGAAATACTAGATGAACTTGGGAAGAATGTAAGAACACCAAAATAAAATCAATTGACCCATAGAACTTGGGAGCTAGCTTATGATGCCCTTTGAGTTTTAGGGAGGATTGTTTGTATGGATGTAGGCAAATAAAAACCATATCACCTACTTGAAAGGTGCAATCAGAATGGTGTTGATCAGTGTGTTATTATATTTTGTGCCATATGAAGATTGTCCTACAAGGTATTGAGGATCTAATCTCAGGTTCAGATAAGCATGTTGATCACTTGAACTTGTGAACTATTGGGGGTGTACAAAATGAGCACTAGTGGTGCTTAAATATATACAAATTCATAGGGTACCATTTTAATTAAAGTGTGGTATGAGGTATTGTACCACCATTATATGAGAGGAATCCATTTTGCCCACTGGCATTATTGTTTTGAGGTGAAGCAAAGAAATAAAGTTTCAAAACATTTGTTGACAATTTCAATCTGGCCATCCATTTTTGGATGATACCCAAAAAATCATGTTCAGTTGGGTGCCGGTGTGTCAAAATAGTTCTATCTAAAAATGGATAGTGAAGGTTGTATCATGATCTAAGACAATGGAAGAATAAATGCCATGAAGATAGAAAATTTGGTCCAAGAAAATTTGTGTAACTATGGACGTAGTATAGGGATGGTCAAGGGCACAAAAATGACTATATTTAGAGAGGTGATCAACCACAACCAAGATCACTATTTTCCCTTTAGATTTATGGAGATCCTTAATGAAATCCATAGAAATATCTATGAGAATAATGGTAGGGATGGGAAAGGGTTTGAGTAACCTAGGAATGAGTATGGTTTCACCCTTGTTACATTGGTAGGTATCACATTCAGCTACCATCTATTTAATTACCTTTTTCATTCCTTTTCAAAAGAAACTACGGCATGCCCACTCATAAGTTTTGAGAAAACTTAAGTGTTTATGGAATGGAGAAGCATGGAGTTTATGGAATACAACTTATTGAAGATCTATGCTCTATGAAAGCACTAAATGACCCTTGTATTATAGAGAAGCACCATCCTAAGAATAATGTGGTCTTGCAAAAGGGTTAGTGGATAACTATTGAATGATTTGAGATAATGAGGAGTAATTGACATACCCTTGTTGTACAAAATCTAACCAATTTAGAATATGCATGGAAATAGCTGAAAGGGAAGCTTGGTCCATAAATTTGTGAGACAGAGCATTCGCCATAATATTGTCCTTACCATTATTGTAAGTGATCTCATAGTCATAACCCATGAGTCTGTTGACCCATTTATATTGTGATGGGGAAGAGACCCATTATTATAAGAAATATTTTAGACTATGGTGATTAGTTTTGATGCAAAAATGATTCCCTAGTAGTTATGGCTACCACTTTTATACTACATGCAAAATGGCCATCATTTCCTTCTCATAAGTAGAGAGTACTAAACTCTTGCTAGAAATGAATTTATTGGTGAATGAAATGGGGCATCATTTTTGGAGGTCAACAACACCAAGTCCATTGCCATAAATATTACTCCTAATAGTGAAGGTCTTGGAAAAATTTGGTGTAGCTAGAATAGGGGTAATGAAAATAACCAATTTCAACTCTTCAAATGTACACTTATTAGCTTGTTTCCATATAAAAGCATTATTTTTTAGCATAGATATTAGTAGAGATGTAATATTATTATAATCCTTGACAAAATTAAGATAGTATTTAGTTATCCTGAAAAAACCATGGAGGCTAGTGAGTGTTTAAGGATGAGGCTAATTTGTCTTGGAAACTATTTTTTTAGGATCCACCCAAACCCCTTAGGTTAAAATAATATACCCAAGATACTCCACTTCATCCTAGACAAAAGCACATTTGGATTATTTTACATAAAGATGATGATTAGAGAGAAGTTGTAGTGTGAGCTCCTAATGTTGGAGATGATCAGACCATGTTTTACAATCAATGAGGATATCACGAAAGAAGACTATAATGAATTTTTGTGGGTAGGTCTAGAATATTTTATTAATAAATGCCTATAATATTGAAGGACCATTAGTGAGGTAAAATTAAATGACTAGAAAATCATAGTGTCCATCATGTGTGTGAAAATCTATCTTAGGGATATCATCCTCATGAAGCTAGATCTAGTGATATCCAGAGCAAAGATCCAACTTGGAGAAAAAATAAGCACCATGAAGCTCATAAAGAAGCTCATCAATGAGAAGAATTAGGAACTTATTATTAATTATGAGGTGATTAAGTGCATGAAAGTCAATGTAGAAGTGCCATGACCCATCTTTTTTATAGATAAGGAGAATTAGGGAAGAATATGGGCTAATATTATGGTGAATAATGCCTTACTTTAATAAGTCTCAAATGAACATCTTGATCTCAAATTGTTACTGAAATGGGTAGTGGTAAGCCCTGATGTAGGAAGGAATGATTTTAGGAATGAGCTGAATACGATGGTCCTCTAGCCATGAAGGTGCCAATCCCACTAGTTTGACAAAGACACCTGTATACCTCTGTAGAATGGTTTATAAATCAGAATTAGTGGAGACCATTTATGGTTGTATTTAAATAGAATGGATTTAGGTAATGATACTATGTGAATTATTATTAAGAATATTTTTCATCAGATGTAAAATTATGATGCTTAGAAACCCCAGTTGTAAGCCTTTTAATGTGTGTTTTTGCCCATTATCTAAAAACTACATCCAAAGTTTAACAAAATCCCATAAGATGGGTGCGAAGTGTGCATAACCATTAGGATCCTAAAACAACATCACATCCACCTAAGGGTTAGGCAAACATTTTAGAGTGAAATTTATAATCTCCAATAGAGATACACAAATTACAACACCTCCCTTTACAAGGTAATGTGGCCCCATTAACAATCATGACTTCAAAGTTGGAACAAAGATGGATACAATAATTAGCATGTTTGGTGATCTAAGGGTCAATAAAGTTATGAGTTCTACTTCAATAAATACGTATTTTGAGAGGGATACTCTTGGCGTAACCCATAACTCTCGTGGTTTATGTGGCGGTGGCTCCTGGTAAGGCATGAAGAGAGATCTCTAGTTGGTCTTTCTAGTAGGTTCCACAATTAGTGGTTCTTCTTCTAGATTACCTACTATATCCTGAGCATCTTTGAAAACTTTAGTTTTAGGTGGAGAATCCACATCCAGTAGGTAGAGATTTTTCTCTACACAAAAATGTCCCCAAGTGAATTTTTCATCACAGTTATAACATGGTCCTTTTTCTCTATGGGTTTGTATCTTTCCTTTAGTTAAATGTTTGGAAGGGGTGATTCTAGGGGCTAGCATTATTTGAGATCATTATGAAGTTTTATTTTTGAATGAATCAAAATTATATTTGATTTTTTGTTAAGATATAATATTGTCATCTGCCAACTTATCCAACCGTAAGTCTTCCATCATTGTGTTGGGCTAGAACATTTTAAACTATGAGTGAATCTTATCTTCTAGTCCACTAACAAAGCAACTCCTGTAGAATTAATTAGACATTCCCTTTATGTGATTGGCTAATTTTTCAAATTCTATCTGATATTTTATCACAATTCCTATTTGGTGAAGTTTAGTGAGTACTCAAATGAAGTTATCAAAAGTAGTAGAGCCAAACCATTAGAAAATAAGGGTGCATAAATTGGTCCATACAGGCTCATATGATCCTTGGTATACCAATGATACCATTGAAGGGCCTCATGTTCCAAGTGAGGATGCAAGTGTGACCTTGTTAACACCAAAATAATAATGTAGAATAAATATATTTCTACCTGATAGATCCATCTAGTTAGATGTACACCATTGAATTGAGGAAAATAAAGCTTTGGCCCACAAAAATTGTTGGCATAAGAAATCTTGATGTCTGAAGAGGACTCTAGATGACATTTGTTATTCATGGTGGTATGTTGAAGACTGAGGCTAATAATTTTTTCATCAAGATCTTTTATGTGGATCTTGAGGGTAGTAATTTCATCCTCCATGTTTTTTTCTCCTGTTCAGGTTACTACCATGACTAGAATAAGAGTTTTTTTTGGAATGGGTAGGAAAACTAGAGTTAAGACATATTTATTAAGGGAATTTTTTAATTTGGGTGAAAATGAAATGGGATAGGTAATTTAACTAATTTTTATACATAGTGAGAGTATGATTGATGAAGGCAAGGACAATTTCAGGATTGAAAATAGAAAAAACTAGAAAATTTATCAAAGAGGGTTAAAGGAGTAGAATAGGGAGATGAACATTGTGGAAATTTTTTGATGCAAATAGACAAAAATAGTAATTATGGAAAAACCCAAAAAATGGATAAATTGTGATTTTTGGGAATTAGGAGTGGAATTAGGATAGGGGGCCTCAAGGAAGAAAATGTGGAGAATGGAATTTTAGGTGTCCAGATAAAATTTGAGAATCAATGAGGCTATAGATGGAGAGATATGAAAAAAAAACAAAATAAATTACTCTATTTTGGTTACTTTTTTTTTGTGGGTTACTGTGATCTTTAAAATGAGCCCACTAAGAATATGCTAAAATTGATATGACAAGTCTATAGATCTAATATGGTAGTTTTTTGATGCTCTAGTGGCTAAAAATGGTATGTTAAGTTTGTTGATACTATAATAAAGATATGATATGATAGTTTTATAATACTCCACGGTAATATTCTAAAATTGATAGAAATGGGCCCTAAGTTTCAATGGTGACCTAAGGGTTTCAATATATCACTCTAGCCACCAATGTCATCTAAGTGAGTAGTATTATCTAGAAATTTTTTGGCCATAGATTTATCTCTCATCAACAACTCTTGTAGTTCCTCACAGATGTGAACTACTCAGTCTGGAAGGGGTTGTTGCCCATTTTGTTGGTAGGTACTCTCAATGGGATAACTACTTTATGGTTCTTATAGTACTCTTCATAATGAATTTTAGGGATTTAACAAATCACTTCCCATAGTTATGTATTTAGGTTTTTACCCAAATCCAAAATATATTATTGTCATATAGATAATTACTTAATTAATTATGTAGCAGAAAAGAGTTAAGACTTTCTAAAAACTTACATAAATGGATTATGCAGTAAAACATAGCTAGCACTTTTCTAAGGAAAAACATTTTGGCCCAAGAAATTGCTTTGAGAATAGATGAGAGGATCCTCATGCAAAAAATTAATGAAAATTCATGAAATAATAGATTTATATAGTTAACAAAAGCACCAGAATGATTATATTGATCACATGCCACTTCAAGGGGGTAACCTTCTTTGAGCAAGACCAATACAATAAATTTGTGGATGCCTCTATTGGCCACAAAAATTAATTATATACTAAGTATAATCTAAGAAACTACTACTTCCCATGAATTTGGGATAAAACAAAATTCTCATGAGATGACCTACAAAGCATATTCATCCAAGGCAACTAATATACTAATAAAGTAAAGAGAAGGGGTGACACAGGTTCCTAACAATTCCAACTCAAAGTTGAGGGTTTGGATACTAAATTACTAGTTTTAATTATATCTCAATCATAAGTGAGGTATATTATACAACTATAGCCTATGCAATGAATCCATAACAAGTTAAGACATAAGCAAGAAAAGGGCATACACATAGTCTATAGGCAAGATAGGGGAAGTTTGGACCAAAATGGCCATTTGAGAATCTTAGAAGGAGAGTTAAGCCTTAAATTTTGGAGGAGTGGACTCTCATTAGTAATATAATGAATATATAATCTTGTATTTTTCATAAAAATAGTGGGTGTACCCACTATTTTATCTCAGACCAAGACATGTTTGGGCAAGTACTTGAAGAACTAAACAAGCAAAATTGGGATTTAAGAGGTATGAAATATAGTTTGGATCCCATATAAGGTTAGGAGACAATAAGAAATGATGTTTTAGAATAATAAAATATCTTGTAATGGTGTAACATGCTAAAATACACTCAAATACTATTGGGAACATAGTCATACAAATTTGCCTACAAGCCCAAATATCATGCCAAGGCTCTCTCAAGCTCCTACAATAGGTTGTATCATAAATTAGAGAAGTATGTGATTGTATGAAAAGATATAATAAATGAAAAAAAGTTGGTGTAAGTAATTATAGGGGCTCATATCACCCATGAAGTGGCTAAGAAGAAAAATACATGTAGTTAGGCCTATTAGGCCTAGACTAGGCCTAACTGCTCAAAGGGGCCTAATATTTTTTATAACATCAAGTAGAAATTACAATGCATTGGATAATATTTACAAGGACATTTTAAGTTTTCTAAAACCTTGGTTTTTAGAAAACACTTCCAAGTTGATCAAATTTAGCCTAAAAACACTCCAGTTCTATCTAGAATGAAAGAGCTATCTCAAGAGGCCATTTTCATTCACTTGGAACTATAAAAACATATAGCAAGGGAGTCCAAGGAGATTATAGTATTTAGTGGGGTCCTATAACTATAATTTTTGGAATTTTATCAAAGTTTATATTTCTCATTTTTATGAACTACCCTTAAAGGTCCAAACTATTGAAAACCCTTTGAAACCTTTAGTTTTGACCCAATGGAAGAGATTCAATTGGATATGGTTATGAAAGGGTTAGTTTGTCCTAAATTATGTTTTAATCATGTCTAGGAATCATCTAAGTTGCTTTTCCACTAGTTGGTTCATACAAGTACTATATGGAATAGTAAAAAGTAATGCCTTTTGTAAGATATTATGTGTTTTGTAGGGTTTTATGCATGATGGGAAGATGCTAGTGATTGGAAGAGATACTTTGGGACTTTTTTAACCTATTTAAGTCATAAAATTCTAAATATTTTAGATATATATGCCTCTTTAACTTGTTTTAAAACATCCAGTCTACTAGTGATTGAAGGATGACGGATCAGTCTATTAGGAAGAGTGAGATTTAAAGTGTTTAATGATGGTTTAAGAATATATCATGACTGGTAAAGTTTATTTAGGAATATATATATTATTATTACATATTTATAATATTCTATGATGTCTTTCATGGAAACCATACACCAATACATAGGTACTTAGGCCTAATTGGCCTATTTGGCTTACTTGGTCAACCAATGAGCTCAATTTTTCATAGAGGAGATAATGATGGGAGTTAATGTAGGTGTAATGTCATGTAATTAATGTTTTAAAATTAATTATGCACCTTCAAGGCCATCACATAAAGTAGATGTAGTTTTACTTCTTAGTCTACATGCACAAGGACCTATAACCTGCTCGTCACTTCTTAGGAGACTTAATTACACCCATTTACACCACATAACTACCATATGGAGTAATATTATACCATTTTAAGCATGGTCAATCCTTTTACAAAGAGTAAATAAAGCTAACTCAGCCCCATCACCTCAAATTCAATGCCAAAAGGAGATTTTAAGGAACATCAATGTAGGGAGAAGATTGGAGGAGGTTGTATAATTATTGTAACTACTTTTATCAGTGGACTTGGTTAATTATGACCCCTTTTCCAACCTCCTACTCCATTATACCCTTATCTCTCATCAAATTCTTATATATATTTAAGTATTCTAGCCTTAATTTATATCCCTTGGGTTGGTATGAGGAGACTCTACCAAACTTTATACTTGCAGACCTCTTGGATAAATGAATAGAAAACTTTAGCTATTTTTCCGTGATATATACTAAGTGTTTCACATTTTTTTAGATATGATTAAATTGATAAATATTATATTTTATAGGTCAATATTTAACCTAATTGATAACAAACCTTCCTTACAGGTCATCTAATGTGTCTTGGTGATTGGTAGCTCAAGTTTGAAGTGGTTTTTTTTTATTATAAGTGCCTTTAAACTAGGCCTCATTCTCATTTCCATCCTATTGTATTCAGTCAAGTTGACCTCTAGATGAAATACTCTTGCTTTGAATCCATTGGATGTAGTGAATTAGTCATATGCATAGTAGATTAATGTCATTTTAGTCCAAGTGATTGGATAAATGAATTCATTGTGCATCACCACACATCGAGTAGGTTACATTCATGAGATCCTCTTGACACTTTCCATCCCCCATTTAGTTTAGATTTTATAGAAAGAAAAATAAGTTGTCAAATCAGGGGAGATATCCCCTTAAAATCTAGAGGTTTCGCCTAAAAGTAGGTGACCCATAGCCTATGGCCACTCCCATGTTGGATTAGGTTTGTGGTTAGGACTTGAACAATTCTTTTCTCAGCTAGGGTGTAACCAAGAAATCCAACATGTTGTAAGAGATGTGATTTAAAAAGTTAAAGGTAATTATTTGTCATTAATGTCAAAGGGGGAGAACATTAAAAATGGGTAGATATATCCTATTGAAATAAGTTTCTTAGAATGGTTACCATCAATGACAAAGTGGGATATTATTGAGTATTGTCATTAATGTCAAAGGTGCATGTTATAAAGGTTGTTGTAAAAGGTGATTAAGGATAGTTGGGAGTGTGTGACATGATAAAGTGTATGGAATAATATTATCATGAGAGATTTTTATCATGAGAGAAATAGAAAGAGATAATTTTAAGTAAACTTATATCTTATGTCTTCATGATTGATATCATTGTTTGTATCAACATGGAAGGTACATGTCATTGATGTCAAGTGCATAAGAAGCATATTCATGACATGATGATGTGTGTGCATGGTGAAATGAATATAAATAGGTATATAAAGGTTGTATGTCATTGTTTGAGTATGTTATTAAGGTATATAAATGTTTATGAGAGTTTTGGGATGACCCTATAGGGGTAGGACCTTCAGTTCAAGTCTACACCCAGACCACTCTTAGACCCTACCTGGTCTTGTGAGGCATGAAGATCATATTTAAAGGAAATAATGCACATGAGAGCATGGAAAAATGTGTAATAATTTGTTTTAAGTATTATCTTGAAGTTTTAAGTTGTGTTTTGAAGTAAAATGCATGAATCATTATTTTAGGTCGTATTGATCTCACAAAATGAGGTCTCAAACCTAAGAAGTATTTTCAAACATTTATTGGCATATGTTACATCTATATTGGATTATGAGATATTAAGTAGATATGGGGAAGTGTTATAGATAAGATCTCCATGCATTATTTTTGGATTCAAGTGGTATTCTTTTATGAATAATTATTAACATGAAAACATGTGTTGCACCTCCCTAAAACCATAATAAGGACCCGATGTGAAATATTTTGTTCAAATAATATTAGGATGGATTAAATGCCAATATAAGATATTTTATCATATATTAAACTATCATAGGTACCTATAAGTGGTGGTGGTTAGCTAGATGAGAGAGAAAATATACAAATATAAACTTATTTATTAAGAAATTATTGTAGCTTTCAAATTTTGAATTGGTCAAAAAAATGAAATGGATGGTATAATAAGCTATGGAATCACTTAACATGCACATGATTTTTTATAAATAGGTTATAGCCTTAAATTTATATAAATTATTCATCCAAGTAAGCTAGTCATAGATAGACCTAATGGTGCAGATATTGTAAAACCCTAATAGAGATGAAAAGATAGTTTGATGAAATAAATAACATGAATAAGTTTTTTATTAATTAAAATTAATGATAAACATTTTTATAAGCTTTATATGTTAATATATGTGGTAAAAATGTTGCTCACAAAATCACTAATCTAGTTCAGATAGGACTATGAAACATAAGGTCAAGAAATTGGTCTGTAAGACCAGTATTTTATATTAGATCATATGAATATTCTATCTAAGACTATTTTCGATATATCATATAACCATTTTTATGGATCATAATTCATGTCAAGTTACTACATAGGCATTTGAGGTCTAATTCTCATGACTAGATTTTTTATGTGATTTGGTTGTTTTGAGTAAGCAAGTTGCGGAGATGTTTTTCAGCTCTTATTTTCTAATTAAAGGTATTCCAAAATTTTGGTGATTACTCTAAGGTCATGTACAATATATATACATGTTTTATTTTTCACAATTTAGTATATTAAGTCTTTTTAATCTTCATTATTTTAAGATATACTTTTGAGGTACATAGGTGTAATAGGGTAGTTTGTACTAAAAGAGATTTCATGATATGGATGAAGGAATAATGTATAATAATTCATGGAGGAGGTAAAAATAGTTTCTTAGATAAGTGGCTGAATGGTTTTTTATTATGATATAGTTCGATATAGGTATAATAAGATCAATTTTTAGCATTAATAGGGATGACCTAATGCAATTAGGTATTTATTAGAGCTAAAGGAAGAATAAGGGTTAATTGAGATGTTTAAGAACAAAAGGGGTTCAAATTGCGATTGAGCCTTGTTAAGAATATGTAATAAGACCTATTTTTTGGCTTGTCTAAGAGGTTTTCATGATTCAATAATATTAAATTATAATTGAAATAAAGTTTTTAAACACTACCCCCTCTCATTAATTGTGCTTATAATATTCTTCCCCCAATTTCATATTTTGTATCCATCCCTACTAATCCTACTATTTTTTCATCCATGACTATACCAAACATTATAAATAACAATAAAAGGGAAACAAATAAGGTTAAGGGAGTAGTAACAAGTCATAAACTCCATGTGTCATCTAATTATTTAAGTCTACCAATGCCTCCCCCTATTTCCTCTTAGGATAATATGGTGATAACAATAAAGAAGGTTAAGAAAAAGAAGTTAGTTTACATAGTTCACCCACTACCTCAAGATGGTGGAGTGGACTAGTCTAAAATTATTTGTCCTTAACTTCATGATCCACTAATAGAATAAACATTGAGGCATTCATCAGGATAAATAGTGGGCGAGACTATAGATTTAGACACTCAACCAATAGAACTAGCCTAGCTAGTCATCCCACATTGGGTAAGAAATATGCAATCATAGGATTAATATTCTAATCAAATAATTACACACTATGAGTTTCATATTTTAAAAATATACTAGGAGTGTGTAAAGGGTCAAGAAAAGGAAACTAGAAGATGAGACTATGAGAGGGGTTATAGTGTAGGAGAGACAAGAAGTATTTATCTTATCTAAGATGAAAGCTAAAAAATTGGGGTAGTCCCCATACATAGAGCATTTTAAATCCTATATTGAAACTCAAAAATATTCTCTAATATAAATAGATAAAGGATCCAAAATGATAAGGAGAGAGATAGAGGAAGAATGGGAACAAATAAGGGAACACCAACAAATTGTGTATGTTCTAATTCAAATAGAGATACATGTACAGAATGATACATCAAAATTGTATAATATCCTTGAATGTATTGGTGTAATGAGGGTAGAATTATAACCTCACATAGTATAAATTGATAGATTGTGTAATTCTTTGAAATTTGATTAGAATAAATTGAAATTTATTATTCTTTTAAAAACTGGTAAAACATATGCACACCAAATTTTGATGGCACAATTGGAGGATATTAAAGCCCTCAATATATTATTCATCAAGACATAAGATGCCAGAGAGTGGATTGATGTATCTAAGGTATTAATGAATAAATATTTTGATCATGAAACTCTCATTTCATAGTTTTTGAATGAGATAAAGCTTTCATAGGCCAGGGATTACACTAGTATTTTTATCTACAAGGCCAATTTTGATCAACTCCTACAACAAGATTTATAAAACTTCAAATTAAATATAAAAGGAAATACATTAGAATAAATATAATTCAAACTCATTTTTGAGAGGAAAAAGGTTATAGAGGTTGAGATATTCATAACTAACTTTATAAATATGAAGATCGATCATGCAATGTTCTTTAAACAAGTTAATAGGGTATGGATATAATAAGGTATCAACATGAAATTTACCACAATCACTATCAAATGTTGGACTAAAAGAATAAAGTTGATGTTTCAACTTCTATTTCAGTACACACTACAACTTTAATGCCTTCAATAACTTCGACCACCATGAAAACACCCAGTCACTCTTAAGTTGAAGGATAATTTTGTATGTAAACATGCAAATAATACTTATATTTTCACTTATAGTTTACTTACACTTAGAGAATAAATTTAAATTTGACTGAACTATTTATAATAATGCACATATTGCATTACATTATATAGGCCAATTAATCTTGACATAGTTGTAGTTAGCTATGAGAACACATACATATAGTTTTGATGCTAAAATTAGAAGTAAGATTCTAATTATGTAATGTAACCATGGGTTCACATGCACTTGGTGGATGAGGCATCCCCTCCCTGAGTCTATATATTTATGTAGTTATAGATTTTAATAGATTGGAAGTTTAATCAGTAAATGAGCAGATCAATTTTTATTGTCATGTAAATGTGTTGGTTTTTTCTCCTTCCATTTTTTTAAAGGTTTTGCTTTCCTATTTGTGTTAATATAGCAATATAATGTGTGAAAATATATGGGTGATTATTATTGCTTTCATTGATGTATGATAACCTTAGATATGTAAATCTATTTAAATTTAGTAGATTTCATTGATTATTAATCAATTAGTTCAAACTATGTTAATATTATTAATGTGTAGGAGTGTTTTCTCTCTAGTATAGTTTTCTAAGCATGTGTAATATCTACCTTAGATGTCTTCTTGGTTAGATATATAATCTCTCAATTAAGGGTGTGTAATAACAAATCGAAAGGGATAAACCTTCAGTTGAGACCATCAAGTTTCCTATATCATCTCCCTCCAAATTTCATAACTATGTTTTCTTGTGAGTGTGTAATAAGTAAAATCAGTAAGCATTAGTTATAGAAATAATTATAAACTAATAAATTATCATAGGAAGTGACCTATTGAGATCATATAAAATTATTTTCTCATCTACCGTTCCCTCAGTTTGAAGTTTGTTTGATTAATACCCAATCACTCTAGATTAGAGATCACTAGTTCAACCCACTCAATTAGGTTTTGTTTCTTTACTAGGATTCATTTAAATAGAAGAAAACCCAATTAAAAACCTACATGCTCTGCTTGTTATTCCACTATAATTTTATTTAACCTATATCTACAACTCACCCCTTGAAATGGGTTTTACCTCGATTGAGATCATAAAACATTAGAGGATACCTCATTTAAATTTTAGACGTGCATAAGACCTACATCAATAGTAATGATATGGGATAAATAAAACCATTCATTTGTTATAGAATTGGCTAACTTTTATTTTTCTACAAATAGTAATAAATATTACAAGTAATAACTTATCTAGAATATGGATGACCTAGAGGGTGGAAACTGAGGTAGAATCTAGACAAAATTATGTTACCCAAATTTTCTCCTCATTTTTTAGTTTATGAAAGTAGAAGTAAAATATAAAGCAAGGGATACCTGGTAGAAAGTGTGTGCACATTGATATCCAAATGAAATGAGAGCTCTTCTTTAGCTAGGGAAGAATACCTATAGATAAGGAAGCACTAAAAGAAACTTATTGGTTAGACAATAAGATGGGGGGATTGTCTAGTGTATGATAGATCCAAGAAAGTAATATCTTAATAGGATGGTTGTCAAGCCCCTTTCTAATAAAAAGGTTTGGTATAAATAAAATAAGGAAAAATTGTAGAACATGAAAATAATAAACCTAAAAAAATAAATACTTTCAAATAAAATTCATAAATTAATGAGCTGACATTAAGATAAATGCTAATTATTAAAAAGAGATGTTTATGTTAGGTGATAATTATTAAAAAGAGATATTTAGGTCAGGTCTAATCTTGTATGGTCTAGTTTGGAAGGCAAAAAATAGAGTTTTGGTCAAAGTTTTGGTCAATGGGTAAAAGGTTGTTGGTTTGGTTATAGATAAGTAACCAGAGGTAGTTAAGGTAACCATTGGTGGTTAAGGTAACTAATGGTGGTTAGGTTAACCATCAACAATTGAGGTGACAAGTAGTGGTTGGGATAATGATTGATGTTTTCCTGCCTAATTATATAAATGTAGAAAATAAAGGTTGTAGGTTGGGTAAATGGTTAGAAAGAGGTTTTGATATGGTTTTAAGTTAAGCAAAGGTTTGATGTAGGTCTAAGATGATATGAATAAAATACATAAATAATATAACCAAGTTATTAAACTTTAGAGAAGAGATAAATAAAGGACTAAAAATTAAGGAAAGTACTTGTTATGAGATATATTGAAAGATAATAAAAGAAACCTAGAGGGATTTGGCCAACATAATAATAATCTAATCTCTGAGAATGATTTGGATAACATTTTGATAAGGGTGGACACCTAAAAAAAGATTTTGGTAGCATGTATTTATGAATTTTTTGGATCTATTCTCTTTCCTACAACTCCCCTTTTATATGAATAAGTTGCCAATTGGAGTGGAATAGGTATCTACGTAGATAAGGGATAAATATTCTAAGTTGGGTGCCACAAAGTTGATTTGTATCGACAAATGAAAATGTTACTAAATTATGTGTGAATTTAATTTTATACTCAATCTATAAATTATATGATATAGATAGGGGACCTGACCATCGACTATTAAGTTGACTGTCAATGGTTGAGGGTATAGGTGAAAATAGATGAAAAATGGTTGAAAAATGTAGGTTAAAATGGTTAAGTTAGTATGTTAAAAAGGGGAATAAGTCCATTAGGTGGTTAACTATATCCAAAGGTCAAGTAAGGGTTTAAGAGTGTTTCAACATAAAAAATGAGGTAGTTTTTAAGTGTCTACATTTTCCCCTTTTTTTTATGTGGCTTTGGGTCAATAAGCTACAAAGTGAAAATAGAAGTTGGGTAAGGTTAAAGGTGAAGGGTGATGGTCAAGTTAACTCCAGATGCACTAGGCAAGAGGACACTACCTATATAATTCCATGGATGTAATATCCAAAAATAATTTCAAGCCAAATATAGTTCTTAAATGGTTCATGTATGGGTTGTGAATATTAGGTATGCTTCAAGGATAAGGTAGTGATACTCAACTGGGTTGCCTAAAATTTAAGAATCACATGGTTTGGTTTGGGTAAAGGTTTTAGGAAAGGGGTCATCTCTAAAAGTTTTGATTACCATGGTTATGTGAGAAGGTACTTCCCCTCTAATTGGAAATCAATGAGGTAAGGTCAAATTAGGTCAGGGTTTGATAAATGGTAGATGATAAGTCACAAAATAGGTAATAAAAAAGTGAGGTTGGGAATTTGAGATGTAAAGATGTGTATAAAATGTAACTAAGTTCAATAGCCAAGATCATAGAAAGATTAAGATTACCATGTTGGTACAAAGAAGGTTAGATTCTAGGATAAATGATAAGGGAACCAGTCCCAAGTGTTGGTCATAGCTGATTAGGTCACGCTTATCAAGTCACCTAGATAGGGTTAGTGTTTAGTTAGGTATCCAAGGTAGGAATTTCTATCAAGAAAAACATAAATGGTCTACTTAAACACGAGGTGGTGTAAATTCAAATTTTCAACATGGAAAAATTGGTTTATATGATTAAAAGGACCAAAGTAAGGTCATAACAAACTATGTGATAGGTTTGGTCAAAAAGGGCCAATATCAAGGTGGAGATGGTCAAGTGATTATGTAGTTTGGTGGAAAAGGGTAATCTCCAAAAGTGAAGGGAGAAGGTAAATCCCAAATAGGTCAGTGGAGAATTATAAGATTCATAGTTAGAGGGAGAGAGTGACTCCCAAATAAGTTGGTGGATGTCCAAATGGGTTTCCCCACTTAGGTGTACCACTTGGTTTAGTTTAAGTTGATAAGGTTGATAAACTTGATAATATAGGTAATGGTGGATTTGATAGGTTAGGTTGAGTGGATAAGGTATGTTGATAGGTGGTTGGGTAGATAGGTATTTTAATCATGGTAGATAAGGTATAACAAGTTGATTGGTAGGTAAGGGTTTGATTTGGTAAGGTTGGTTGAATAGGTTGATGTGTTTTGATAGGTTGGAGTTGGTAAATTCATAGGATGGGGTGATCGATATTGGTTTGATAAGGTATATAAGATTGATAAGGCTAGTTGGGTTGACATATTAGTTTGGAATGGTGGTTGGGGGTGGATAACCCAATGGTTGATGAGGTTGGATAGGTTGGAGTTGAGATTCATAAAAATAATTGTTAAGTTGGTGTTGATGGGTTATTGGTTATGTAGGATGATTGTCAAAGGGTTGGCAAAGGTAAGAGAAGATAAATTTCCAAAAGGGTGGGGTTGGTTTGGTCAAGTTAAACATTTAATCGGGGAAGGTAATCCCTAGTAGTTTGATGGCTAGGGTAAGTGGGTGGTTTTAATGGCTCAAAAGGAGGAAAACACATCTCCCTAGGTTAAGGTAATTTGGTAAGGGATGGTCAAGGTGGATCCTCATGCACTAGGTAAGAGGATATTGTTTACATATTCCCATAGATAGTGGATCCAACATGAACTTTAGGCCAATTATAGTTCTTTCAATTTGGTGTTTGATGGGTTTGATTAGAGGAAGACGAGGTGATTGGAGAAAAGTAACCTCCAAAGTTTAGGTTTGGTTTTGGATGGCTAGGATTATCTAGAAAGGTAACCTCCAAGTTTAGTGAGAAGGTGACTCCCAAAGGTAAAAAGGTCAAGTTGCTTCAATGATTGGTTGGTATGATATGTTAACTTGATTGGATGTGTTGGGTGAATGTGATTGGTAGTTATGGATTTGGGTAGTAGTAATTGGTTTATTTGGATAAGGTATATAAGGTTGGTTTTATAGGTTTGATGGGTTGATTTTGGTTTGGATGGTTTGGTCTATTAAGTGATGTTTTGGTTTCAATGACTCAGGGAAAGACATGTCTTCCCAAGTGATCATGAAAGCATAAGGGGAAGGCTAAATGATCTGATTGACAAAGAACATGATGGCAAGATGGGTGGGTTCATGAACATAGGAAGTCTTATCATGCTTTTTCTTTGTTTTTAATTTAATGTTTAAACAAGGTAACTTGATCACATGGCGTCAAGTAAGCTCAAATCCTTTGATTTATGGAGGGCAAAAGGGGAAATGGATGGTAAGTAGTGGGTGATAGGTATGGAAACCTTCTTGTGGGGATGGATTACCTCTTTTATATATGACCTAGGAACCATGATAGATAAGTCCATATCATATATAGGTGTAGACTGATCGAGGTGAGAAGTCTATTGATGAAAACTAATTGTTGTTTTCTTGGGATAGTTTTTTTAATATATATAGGGTCTTGTATTACTTATTTTGATATGCTATTTAAGTTGATCAATGTGGGAAGATTTAAATGATTTTTTTTGACAAAGTTAACTTATCCATCCTTTGAGGGAGTGGTATAAGTTTGGGTTTGTTCATATTGGATAGCTATCCTTCAAAGGAGCAGTCTATTTTAAGTTCAAACACTTTTGATTATTTCAAGTAATTGTTGTTTAAGGGAGTAGGCTATTTTAAGTTTAAGCACTTTTGATTGTTTCAAGTAGTTGTCCTTTAAGGGAGAAGTCTATTTTAATTTTCAAAAATTTTAATTATTTTAAGTAATTATCCTTCAAGGGTGTAGTCTACATACTATAGATGTTGACCTAAGTAACATTGTGCTATCCGAAATTTTTATATGCTTTATTAGACATGGACCATCTATATAGGCCTAAGGTTTTTATTTATGGAGGCAAAGCCATGGCACAAGAAGGTTGATGATGGGTGGAAGAGGTGGTTTAAAGTGATAATGACCATGGGATTACATCTAATTAAAGATGAAAATTATCCATGAGGATCATGCCATGGGTAGAGCCATGGTATCCATGCTTAGGACTAGGCAAAGTTAGTGATAGATAATCACATGATCCTATTTTTAATTGATTTTCCTTAAACATAAGGAGATGAAGGTGATTGAATATAAGGGATAAGCTTAAGTTTGATATAAAATATGATAAGGAATTTGGTTTAACCAAGGAATAGATGTGAATGCCAAATATTTAAGAGGTTATGGCTTGATATGCCCTAAATCCATGTTTATGTACATGGGTAATGTTAATCAAAATAGTAGATGCCCCCCAGTGACCTTGAAAATCTTAGGTAGATAGGGAAAAGGTATGGGTTGACAAGAAGGTGAGGTTGGTTAGGTGATAGTTTAATGGAGTAAGATATTCTCCAATGGTGTGGGATCATAAAAAAATATGTGGAAAAAGATGGCCAAAAATGACTAAGGTTGAAGTCATTTAGTTGGTTATTTGGTTGATGGAGAAGGGTGGTCTCTAATGGGTTGGGGGACAAGGTGACTCCCAAAATTAATAAGGTTAAGGTTATATGGTTGGTTAGTTGGCTGGTTGATGGAGAAGGGTAATCTCTAATGTGTTGGGGGAGAAGGTGACTACCAAAAATGAGTAGGTGGTGATAAGAGTTTGTTTGTGAGTTGTGGTTAAAGTTTGATAGGTATAATTAAGGTTTGGTTAGTTGTGGATGAGGTTGGGTAAGATTTTTTGGTTGGGTATGTTTGATAGAGTCGTTTGAGTAGGTTGATAAGTTTAGATAAGGTGAGTAAGGTTAAGAGGGTTGATTTGTTAGGTAGTAAGGGTAGGGTTGGTAGGTTGGATAGGTTGGGTAGATGATTTTGAGGCAAAAATATCAATGGTTAGTTTGGTTTATTGTTAAGGCACAGTTTGGGCTGACAGATGGCCAAAGCCTTATGGAGGGGAAGTTCCCCCAATTTGCTTTTTCCATGGATGGCCAAAAGAAGGGAAATGATATTAAGGTGGGGTGATGGTTATTAATAATGTTTCAGGAGGGGTGAATATGACTTGGCCCACCTTCCCAAGGGTTGTTAGTTGTTAGTAGTTAGTAGGTCAAGTTTGCAGGTGGTAATTTTGGTGGGATTTCCTCTAGTACACCAAAGCTAAGAGAAGGTAGTTATGTTATATTTAGGAAGGGTAGGGTAGGTTTGATAGGTTATATGGGTTGATGTTGGTTTGGGTAGTTAGGTAGGATGGTTATGGTTGAGTGGAAAGATATGTTGATTATGGTTGATTGTGTTGGGGTAGAGGTTGGTTTGACTATTTGGGAGAGGTAAGATAAATGGTTGAGTTGGTTTTTTGGTTTGATTGTTTAATCTGGTTGGTGAGGTAAAGTTAGGTTAATGGTTATAGGTAAAGTTAGGTTAATGCTAAGTTTGGTTAGGAAAATAGTCATTTTGGTTTGTTTTATAGTCATTAAGGTTGGATTGATAGGTTCTAGAAAAGTGATAAGTGGAAAAGGTAGGTTGGTTGGTTCCACATGGTTGAGTGGGAAAGGGTGGTTGGTTGATTCCACATGGGTAACTGGAAGAGTTTAGTTGGTTAATTACTTGAATGTGTTTTGAAAGGAAATTTGAAATTATTTCACTTTTTTGACAAGTGGTTCAATTGAGGGTTGGACCATGGGTTCCTCAACAATGAGTAAAGGAAGAGGTCTAATGATTGATTGCTTGATGATATTGAAGGCTACGCTAGAGGGAACATAGATAATTTCCTTTGAAACCTCCTTGTGATTGATAATATTTTGGATGAGAATATTAAAAGAGATACATCTATCAATCTCATGTCTATTTGTGTGATGATAAGCACAAAATTCATTCTCTATAAACTAAATGGGATTTGGAATAGAATTATGGATAGGTTTGATTTGAGGAAGATCAATGATGGTAACATCCAAGAATTTATCAAGTATTGAGGCATATTATTCCATTAGTGGGGTGTATTTCCTAAGAAGAGGATGCACCAATGGTTCTTGGTTCTTGAGTTGATGAGCTAGCTGGTTTGATTGATGAGGTTGGTTGGTTTGATGGATTTGATAGGTTTGATAGGTTAAGTAGGTTTGGTGGGTAGTTGTTGGTTGGTTTTGATAAGGTTGATAAGGGTGATAAGATGGATAAAGTTGATAAGGTGGGTAAGTCGAATAGGTTATATTGATTTGGTAAGTTTGGTTAATATTTGGGTAGGATTGGTTGATAAGATTTGGGTTGATAGTTATTGGGTTGATTTGATAAAATTGGTTGGTTCAAAAAAATTGATTGGTAGTTAATGGTTTGATTTGGTAAAGTTGGTTGAATAGGTGGATTTGATGGGTTGGGTGAAATTGATAAGATTATTTTATTGGGTAAAGAGGGTAAGCTAGGCTGATGGTGGTTTCTTGATAGGTTTCTAGGTTGATAAGTTTGTTGTTTGTTTTGTTCAGTTAAGGTTGGTAAAGTTGGTTGAGGTAATTGACATAATGGAAGGGGTAAATGGACCAATTTTTGACAAGGTTAGGGTGATGTATGTGGTAGATGTTGATAGGTTATTGGTTGGGTAAGATAATGGTTAAAGTGTTGTTGATAGGTTATTGGTTGGTTGATGTTGAAATTTTATTGGTCATGGGTACCAAAAATAGATAAATCTACTTTGCTTATCCGATCCATTAACATTATAACTAGTTCAGGTGGTAGTTGATAGTTTGGGAGTTGATTACGGTTGAAGCTTGATGGATAATGGGTAGAGTTGGGTTTATTATAGGTAAGGTAAGGGGCATAACTAGCTCAAGATGTCAGGTAATGCTCAGATGTAAGAGGGTTATGGTTTGAGATTATAGCAAGGTTAAGATCTATAGAAAAGGTTATAAAAGGGATCTCTATTAAAATAAAGTAATGGAGATGAGGGTAAATTAGGTCAAAATGATGGAATGTTTATGGTATAAGTTCTATTCCTCACAAATAAAATAAAGATCAAACAATAAACAAGACTATAGAGCAATGCATACACTAAGTGCATTAGATTATAGTATAAATTTTATCTCATGTTGACTTATGCCTTAGTTAAAAATGTGTGAGATTAGTTTAGCTTGAAAATAGGGTACTGGATAGGAAAGATAAGGATGGTTTCAATTAATATTTAGGAAATCAAGAGAATCTATACTAGACTTGGTATGTGGTTTAGTATTGGGGGCTTACTCCCTACAATTCACAATCATGATGCTGAGCCAAGTCATTTAGCTAAGATATACTATTTGTCCAGTACTTATACTCAGCTAGAGAACTGAGTTGGCTCTCCCTTTGCTAATGACCTCCAAGTGGGATTACCAAGTAGGGTACGGTTATCCTCTGGGTGATGAAATCCTAATTGGGCCTTTTCTCAAGTATGTTTTGATGTGTTGTTATGAAAGTGGTTTAGTTGTGTAACATAAGTGAATTATGATTCAATTATGATACTTTTAAATTAATTTATGTGAGCTAAAATATAATCAATCAAGTAATTGATGTAGGGATTGTTTTAAGCCCAAAAGAAAAAAATTATATTTATTTAGATGAGCAAAGAATAGAGAGAGAGAGAGAGAGAGAGAGAGAGAGAGAGAGAGAGAGAGAGAGAGAGAGAGAGAGAGAGAGAGAGAGAGAGAGAGAGAGAGAGAGAGAGAGAGAGAGAGAGAGAGAGAGAGAGAGATCATAAAATGCTAACTAAGAAAAGAAAGGTGGTGGTTCCCACTGGGTGTGTCAGAATGGTTTACTCAAATTATCTCCTCATTTTTTAGTTAATGAAAGTAGAAGAAAAACTGCAAGAAAGGGGTGCCTAGTATAAAGTGCACATGTGTTGATATCTAGATTAAGTGAGAGATGTTGTTTGGCTAGGGAAGAATACCTATAAATAAGAAAGCACTAAAAAAAACTTGTTGGCTAGAAAATAAGATTGGGGTATTACCTAGCATATGCTAGATCTAAGAAAGAAATAACTTACTAGGATGGTTGTCAATCCCCTTTTTGATAAAAAGGTTTGGTATAAATAAAAGAAGAAAAAGTTGTATAACATGAAAGCAATAAATCTAAGAAAGTAAATACTTTTAAATGAAATGTATAAATTAATGTGTTAACATTATGAGAAATGCTAATTATTGAAAAGAGATTTTTAGGTCTAGTATGGTCTAGTTTGGAAGGTAGAAATGAGAGTTTTGGTAAAAGGTTTGGTCAATGAATAAAAGGTTTATTTGGTTACAGCTAAGTAACTGGTCATAGTTAAGGTAACCATCAATGGCTGGGGTAAGCAATGATGGTTGGCCTAATCATTGATGGTTGAGGTAACTAGTGATAGTTTGGATAACCTTTGATGGTTGCCTACAAAATTAGATAAATACAAAAAATGAAGGTTTTAGGTTGGGTAAGTGGTTATAAAGAAGATTTGATATGTTTTAGGTTAAGTGGAGGTCTAATGTAGGTCTAAGATGATAGGAACATAATACATGAAGAATCTAACCAAGCTATATAACTTTAGAGACGAGATAAATAATGGACTAAAAATAAAGGAAAGTACTTGTTATCAACTATATTGAAAGATAGTAGAAGAAACCTTGAGGGATTAGGCCAACATAACAATACTCTAGCCTCTGAGAATGATTTGGGAAACATTTCAATAAGGGTGGAAACTTGTAAAAATATTTTGGTAGCATGTACTTATGAATTTTTTGGATCCATTCTCCTTATTGTATCTCTATTTTTATAGGAAGAATTTGCCAATTAGAGTGGAATATGTTTCTAAGTAGACAAGGGATAAATATTCTAAGTTGGGCATCACAAAGCTGATTTGTATCACCAAATAGAAAAGTTACTAAATTGAGTGTGAAGTTAATCTTGCACTTAATCTAGAAATTAACTGATATAAATAGTGGAGTTAATTAGATGATTAGGATAACCATAGATGGTTAGGCTGACCATCAGTGTTCGAGGGTCTATTTGAAAATGGGTGAAAATTAGTTAAAAAGAAGTAGGTTAAAATGGTTAAGTTATGATGTTAAAAAGGGGGCTAAGCCCACTAGGTGGCTAACTAGATTTAAAGGTTGGGTAAGGGTTCAATAGTGTTTTGACATGAAAAATGGGGTAGTTTTTGAGTGTCTAAAAAATTTATCACAAATAAGATCTTAGTGTTAGAACCACTAATATAAAGTAATGCCCTAATTATAAACTAGCATTATAATAATATATGGATGGTAATATCTTTATATTGGCAATATTTTCCTCTATGTAGGACTATCCTAATATTTTGAATGCACATGTTTTTTATCTTTGAGTTATGTTACTATGTGAATGAGTTATAATAACCCTATACACTTCCTATTTGACTAAATTTGTGAGCAAACCATAATGTTCCATATGTCTAGGTCATCTAGTTGATACGATATGAAAATATTTTTCTTAGTGGGGTAGGATGGACATACTCAACACCCCATTGCAATGAGACTTTCCTACATACCAATACTCTAAGGAGGGACAAATCCTAATGATGTTTTCCCCACCTAAGTGTTGGTGCAATTGTAAGTTAAACTAGCATGATAGTGACCTTGAGTGCCTTGAATGTAATTGAGACTATAAACTTGGGTAATTTAAGCTTATGTATGTTGTAGATGGTAAATGTGTTCTAAGTTTAAATGTGTTTTTGGCATCTAATTTCAATCTACTAGTTATAGGGTTAAAATTCATTTATTTGTATCATTTTGATGTTTATGCAAGTGTTAAAAGTGGTCTATACTGACCTTATGAGGTTTAACATTTCAAAAGATATGCTTTTTGTGAAAATGAGATGGAAAGAACATTATGACTATTATTGAAACACAATATATAAAACTAGTGTCCTTATGGTTTTAGTGTCTAAGTGGTAAAACACTAGGCATGAAGGGCCATTATTAGGAAATGAGGGTTTGGTAATACTTTAGGGATGACTAGAGTATTTGACCTAGATGAAAGATGGATAAGAGTGATAATATTCTTTGGGATAGGTTTAGGGTTAAGCTAGGGATATGTAGTCTTATGTAAGACTCTTAACACTCAAATACCACTTTTAGGTGATTACACAAATAATATATAATATAAGTGTGTGCACATGTTCATGCATGCGTGTGTGTGTACCCAAAAAATAAAGTTTTAAAGTTTAGAAAATAATGTCAACAATATAATCTTTACTATAACATATAATCCTTACATCCCTTTAAAAATAATGTGTGTGTGTGTGTGGGTGTAGGTGTACCCAAAAAATCAAGTTGTAAAGTTTAGAAACTAATGTCAACAATATAATCTTGACTATAACATATAATCCTTGCATCACTTTCTAATTATCAAAATAGGAAAAAAGTATCAGTTATAGTTTTTTCTATTTTAAGAATTAGAAAGTGATGTAAATATTATATGTTATAGTCAAGATTATATTGTTGACATTATTTTATAAACTTTACAACTTGATTTTTTGGGTATATGTATATGTATGGATGTATATGTGTGTGTGTATATACATACACTAATACATAATAATGATAATAATAATAATAATAATAATAATAATAATAATAATAATAATAATAACAACACAAAATCCCTATGTATAAGAACTAATGTGAGGAGAAGGAAAGGGATTATGGATGGAGATTTTTGTAATTTGTGTATAGGGAGGAGGTAGATGAATGTGAGGATGATGGGGATGGCATGGAGTTGGAGGATTTCACGATATTTACTTTGGTGGACATCATGCAAGGTGATCATTCTTGTTCACTAGTTTTTATTTCCCAACACCAACTAGTTTGGGTGCTTTCAAGGTAGATTGGACTTGTTAAAGGGCCACATATTATCATTAAAGTTTCAAAAAAAATTGGGAGAATTTTTAGTACCACTCTCAGTAGGATTCATTCAGATGTGAAAAAGAATGGTTATGGTTTCTCTATGAGAATATTCTAGCTATGTTTCAAATACCAGTCCTATAAAAGCAAAGAGGTAAATATCCCTACTACAACATTTTATTTTAGCTCTAACACCCATAAGAAATTTGTTGGTGATATATTGGTTTATTTCTAAAATGGTTCATGAACCCATTTTATCCCAATTGAGAGATTTAGCATCATGAATGAATGTTTAGATTTATTCATAACTACACATATTTTTATTTAGTTGAGGACAATGTCCTTGGAATTTGATGTGAAACACATATGGATAGTGTTAGGAGATATAATGATGTTGGTAAGATGGTCTAGCTTGTGGCCAATAACTGGTTTGGGTTTATTTGAGGATATCTTTCTCCTCTTGAATGTTAGGTTTGGGCTATTGATTCAGCCTCACAGTTATATTATGTTCCTCTACCTAGAAAATGGAGCCATTAAATAAGCTTATCCATTTTTATTTGTTATAAATGTTCACCATGGTAGTAATATTTGGTGGTGTTTTGATTTAGTATGAATTTCCTATATATCCCAAGATGTTCTTAAAGGATTACACCTTCTAGTTTAGTCTCACCAAGGTATAACTAGAGGATTACTCCTTATATATGTTAGGCCCTATATTGAGTCTTAGTTTGAGGCTCTTGACCTATTTTTTTCTAATTTTCAACCATATAATTGTCTTGAATTTGGGGTGTAAAATGAAAAGTTTAGAGGAGAATATCAAGAATCATCTCAAGGAGTGGAAGTTTTAGAAATGGGACTATAATGTTTTAATGATATGCAGTGACATCAGTCTAAGTTTCATTGAACATTTGTATGGGTTTTGGATCAGGGTGGGACTACTTGCTAATTATAATTTCCTCTTATTTAATATCACTTCATGTGTGGTTATTTCATCTACTTCTCTACTAATATGAATTCTTAGCATTAGGGAGTCCTTTGGGTCTTTCTATCCTCTTGAGGGAATTTCATGCAAGAAGTACTCATTGAAAATGGTAAGGAGGGATTTAATGTGTGATCTTGGATTGTTTTGGCTTCAATAAATGTTCAATTTTGTATTAAAATACCTATAGTGTGAGGTTTATTTCAATGTTTTAATGATTTTCAAAATTTCACTCTCGTTGGTTCCTTTAGGAGACTGAACCTCCCATTATGACCACAATTAATGGTTTCTAGTTTTTAATGACTCCATTGGGGAAACAACACTAATTCTTTCTATGTTTGTTCTTTTTTGTTTTTGGATGTTAATAGGGCTAAGAGGAACCTCCTTATATCTTCATTTATTCTTGGGACTCGACCCAATCAAAATTGATATAGGGCTTGTTGAGGTCCTCTCTAGTTATGTAGGTTTTTTGGGTTCATTTTTTTGGTTTTGACTTATCTTAAACTTTGTTATATTTGGTTCCTTATATGGCCTTAGAATTTATTTTTCTCTCTTATGGGAGATTTTTTAATGACTCTTTGTTTGGTTCCGACTATTGGGATGAGGTACTCTAGGGGCCTCGTAAATTACCTTTATATTCTATGGGTGCTTAACTAGATGTTTCCTTGGTCATGTATTCCCCTCAAAATCCTTATCCTAACTATATCATGGATCCTTGAGGGAGTATTAATTAAGTTTATAATTCCTTTTGGGTACATAGGCACCTTATTGCCTAGGTTGGGTTTATGGGTTTTGTCTATGCTGAGCATTCCTTCTTCTAATTTTCTTCTATGATATTTTTTTAAGACCCATACTTCCTACTGTGTATGGAGATGGATTCCACACTAGCTTCTAAAGGTAGTTTTATATCAATTAAAATAATATAATTGTTACATTTATGACTAAATATAACTTTTAAAACACTTAATATAATAATGATATAGCTTGGTTGGCATCTCTTATACACTCTATAATGGTTTGTAACACATTACTCAATATTTTAGTTTTTTGCATGGAAAATCAATTTCTAAATTATAATAATTATAATATTAATTAAAATTTATCCATATAATTTAATGCAATCACATTAACCATATTTTTAATAAAATAGTATAATATAATTTGTATTCAACAAAAAAAACAATACTCTCATTAATAAGTTATCAGCATACAACTATTGTATGAATGATCTAAAAGTAGACAAGCTAAGTCATTTAAATAAACTAGACTTTAATACAAATAATTTAATGGTATAATTAATCATGTAGTCATTAAGGATAACAAAAAACTATTTTTCATTTCAAAAAAAATCCACCAAATAAAATTTCCAAAGTATACAAGTGAAACGTAATAAAATACGATTGTGCCTATATTTTTCATCTTGAATGATACAAAAATATTATGCATATCAAAGAATAAATTCAACCATTTCATAGAATATGTAGTATTTTTCATTCTTATTTCATAGTAATAGCATATTAAAATAAACATGATTATTTACATTAGTATAATAATATCTAAAATATAAAACTCATTCTACAATTATGTCATCACAAGTAAGTTACAATGATAATAATGCATATCTTCAATAGAGATCTTAAGATAAAAAATAATATTCATAAAAATAACTCCACTTGTTAGCATCAACTTGTGTAACTTATGAAAGAAGGTAAAATGATTAAGATGATCCCAACAATATTTTTACCTTACCATGCAAAACATTATTCTTAGGATGATGTTGTCCCGAAAGAAGATGCATAATGAGAAAATAGTGTATATAACTTAATGTTTCAAAGAGATAGAAATTATTTCCACTAATATAAACATTGAAATGGTTTGTACATAAAGAAATAAAATATAATAAAATAGAAAAAAAACATGCATAAGATAATGAGATCTTAATGGTCAAGAGTACGCTAACTCACCATTAGATGGAAACCATCTAAGGGAATCCAACCATTTATCATTCTTCAAACCATCTAAAGGTAAGAGAAAAAAATAAATGATTCCTCTAACTTATGTCATTTAAAAATAAACCTAGGGTTTCATTTTTAATTCATCCAAAAAATAGGAATGTAAAAGATAAATCCACAAAAAAAAAAGAAATAAATATTTTAAGATTGTGGTTATGAAACAAGTGTTTCTTAGTGAGACAACACACAATGATAAGTTATGTAAGGGAACTATGGGTCCTTGGAGGACTAATATCTCAGGGTAACACTAACCAATAGCCAATGATTAATAGAAATAAATTCATTGTATAAATTCAAAATTAAATAACTAAAATTATGACCAATAATTTGTAAAAATGACAACTATATTTAGTTCTTTTTTCTTGCTTGATCTACAATTTGAAGTTGTAAAACAATGACTTTCTTTCCTTTTCCTCATGCACACTTATTTATTCTCTAATTTATGTGTCTCCATCCACAAAAAAGCCAAATTTATTCCTCTTATAACCTCTAATTAACATATTAAGAAAAATTAGGGTTGAAGAGGATGAGATTAGAGGTTTCACCATTATTTATCCATTATCCATCCCTTGCATTCTCCCCATGTAGCACAACAACGTCTTCCCTAACCTATATTTTCATTTATTTCATTTCTATCTATTTTATTTTCCATTTACCTTTTTCTTTTCCATTTAGGTCGATGTGTGTTTTTATGGCATATTTTAACCACAACATAAACTTTACCATGATCTAATTAATCGTTACACTTTTCTAAAGTGAATGTGTGACCAAGGAGTAGTCTTCATATTATTTATACTCTGAGTTTTAAGTTATTTGTAAGATAGGTGTAATATTATATCATTAATAATAGTGTGCTTACACTAAGTGGTTCCAAACCAATTACAACATAAAACTTACATTCATGATAAGACATCACTAGAGGTATGAAATAAGAGAATGTAAAATATATTATATGAAATGAAAACTTAATTATTGTTAATAATATTATTTTATCTTCATTATTATAAACAAATATTTGAAATTTTTTTAAATATTATTTGTTGCATAGAACACACCATTTATGCTTTCAATATTGAAATCACAAGGGGTGTCATTAAAAATGACTAATGAATTTGATTAGTTATTGAACACAACAACCATAGTATAGGGAAATGAAAAATAGACTATGAAGAATACGTGTCTAGTAAAACATGCAAAAGCATTCAAAGTAAAAGGGGGCTGTATATATCTCATTGATCCATGCACATGAATATAATTTTATATCACAAATTTTATTACTCTTTGGACTCATTTGAAAATAGGCATAACTCATCCCATCAAATGGTACAATGTGTAATAGATAAAGAATATTGAAGATAGTTTAATGAAATAATTAATATAATTTTTTTTAATGAATAATTGATTAAATATTGGAATCCCAATGGGTTTAATGAAAATAAGGTAATTTTATTTAAATTTTACATTAGTAATCTAAACAATCTTATTCTTACGTAAGATAAGATATTTTATCTTTAACTAAATGCATCTTATTTATATAAATTGTTATGATTCACTTAGATAATGATCAAACTAAAAACATTATGAAGTATTAAAAATTTAATATATTATAGATTATATATCTACTGAATATTATCTAAGCCAACTTATAAAAGTTTATATAATAAAATTATACAATGAGAGTAGCCAACTGTTGGTTATCAATGTACAATAATAAAAAGTTTTACATCAAAGTGAATATAGATATATGCATTGTTCCACTAAACAACTGAGTATCACAACCTCACTAATATATTTAAAATATAATCAGTACTAAAATTATCTATCATTTTACTTATGGATGAGAGGGAGAGCATCATAAGAGTGATTTTCCACATAAACCATGGACCATAGATCCCCCATATAATTTCCCAACTAGGGAATATACCTCACTTCATGGATGAGTAGATGATAACTGTGCAGGTATCAAGAAGTCAACTAAAACCCATGTATTGTAAGATATTCATTACAACAACATATCATATTTTTTTTTTATTATAACATGACATCGTGAATACATACATATTAATCAAATAGGTAAAATATAACATTTAACTATAAATATTATTTTGAACAAAGTTTTCATATAGTCTAAAGATCACATAGATCAATCATATTCAAACACACTCATTTGGATTTCTTTTATTCCATGTATTAATGACTTTAAATATATATGTCATAACCTTCTCACATAATTATTTACTTAATGTTATTAATACCAAAATTTAATGTATAAATAATATACAATATTAAATGGAATTATCATATAGATTTAATAATGATACCACAGTATTTACATATAAAGGAAACCATATGAAATAATCATATACTTTATAATAAAAATGTAAAATATGTTGTCATATTTCCTATGTTCCAATACTACCTAATGCCTATCTTCAATAAGGTAATATTACAAGTTAATTAATTACTAACAGTATTTATTGCAGTTAAGTATTTATCAATTTTATTAGAAAACACCACTTTTGATAGGTATTATAATAAAAGTAAACATAATTCAATAATTTACACATAAAATCCCCACCTATTAAACAAATACAATAACCACAATGTTTAATTATTATAAATGGAATTTAATTATTTTCCATTCAATTAATAATGGACTCAACATATTAGAAATCAATGAAATACATCAAAGTTTGCACATGAATACATTTATTCACTATATACAAACATCTATGTACATACTAAATTATCTACATATACATATATATTATGTATGTCCACTTATTCTTATATATTTTTGTGTATAATTTTTAAGTAATAATTATATGCATATATGTATGTATGTAAGTATAGTTTAATATTCTATCCTAAGCTCCCATCTTAAGAAAACATTAACTCAATTTTAAACCAAAATATATAATACATGTTAACACCACTAAGTACCTCATGTTAAAATTAAATGTCTTACTACATGAAGCTCTAAATGTGAAATATTATGTTGTGTATCATATGGTACATTGAATCACTAGAATCTACTCAACACAAATTTGACCCCTATAATAAACATCCATGTCCTCAATGTAATTTAGCTAGAACTATTTTATAGTTAACTTCAACCATTATCCATTCAACTAACCCATCCAATTAAACATCATTCAGTAATTCATATAATAATATTACACACAACCATTAAAAATTATGATAAGGTGTAATTCATAACTTATGTTCTAGTCTATATACTACTCTGTATATATATTTAAGACAATGGGAACTTAACTTAATAATTTATATTTATCAACCAACCCATTATCTATTACTCAACAATAATTAACATAATCAATTTTTTAAAATAATATAATAATTATGTTATAAAAACTTATCACAAAATAATAAACTTAGTCATTTTATGCATAACAAACATGGGGTTAATATCAACTCAGTTGTAATAACCCCACCAGTATTTATCATAATATAACATTTTTTTAAAAATTAATTACACATTCATCTTACAAATTTCACCATGAGAAATCTAATAAGTGATATTTAACTAAATTCATTCATTTAGTTTACCATTAGGTTTATAGCTAATCCACTTAGCTAAGAATCACCATGAACATATATAACAATCATGAACAATGTTGAATAAACAATAAATATTGCATCTAAATCATAAATAATATGTACAAATTTAGACACAACTAATATGACATCACATCCATTTATGTAAAAGTATATTTAATAAATATTAAAATTTTCAGCAATAAATAATATGTCAAATAATAATACATGATATAAACCTCCACAAAACATGAATCTCCATGACTCAAGAGTCTCGTCATCTCAAGTATCAATTTGTAATTTCAAGTGTAGTCTCTAGTGTAGTACTCCATCTAGGAGGGAGAGCATCATCTAAGTGATTTTCCACACCAAACATGGACCATATATCCCTCATACTATCTCTCGATAAGGGGTATAAACCTCCCTTCATGGATGGGTAGATAATGATGGCATGGGAATATAAAGTGACAAACCAAAATATTTGTGTTTGGAGATATATGATACATAATTTGAATCATAAATAAATCCATTCTAACATGATATCTCACAAAAATGAAAACTATATCAACATATGAAATGACAATGTTTAACTATAAACATCTTTGGCCAAAGCTTTAAATAATTAATGATAATTAGGATCAATCATTTTCATACACATGACTCAATTGAATTACACCTCATCTTACATTGATGAAACTAATTAAGCTAATGGAATCTATCCGCTACTTATTTAGTGTCATAAATGTGATATTTTGTTAATTATATAATAATATATAACCAAAAGATTCAAATATAATATTCCTTATTAGAAGATAAACTATGCCATGAAAATAAAAGTTACATACAGTTAGTCCATCAAATGAAATGTAATAAATCTAATATTCCCTAATTTATTATAGAATAATAAATTAGAATCATATAAAATCCTCAATAGAAACCTACCATCTAGGTAAGAATCATATCTAGACTAAAAGTTACTAAATATCAATATGTAACTTATAAGTTTATTTCCTCAAATTTTCATACAAAACTTATTTCTTTTTGATATTTATGAAATATAATAAAAATACAATCCTTCAACAACTTAAAAAGATCTACATTTAGCATTTAAATTTTATAAATTTAAAACTTTAGATAAACATCAAGCTCATAATAACACCCATAATTCCTTATTATGTAAAAATACTAGTCACAAATATTAAACAAAACATAAACATCTCTATATGAGATATTTTTTTAGATTTTATATTTGATTGTCAAATCACATTCATATTCCATATAGTTATACATTTATTAAAAACACTCAGTTTCAAATAAACAACCCATTCAATAATTGTTCAAAGTGTGCATAAGGTATACAATCCTTAATTTTTATCATCATTGAATCTAAAATAACACATTCATCTATATTATTTCATCTAAAACCCCATAATCAAATAATTCATACTTTAGTGGTTCAATTAAAATAAGTTCAATATTGTAGAAACATAACTAGTTATTAATTTGAACACAACCATCATGGATTTACTAATTCTTTTTTAATTTGAAATATACATTCAACACACTATTTCTCTTTGTTGCATGTTAAGTCTATAGTTCAAACCAAGACATAAGGGAACCTAATATATACTTATATATTAATATTGTACACACAACTAAATACCATAAAATATATCATGATCCAACAAAGGTTTGATACATAGTTGAATAGAATAAAACATATAATGACCAGACAGTAGTTTGACACGGTCAAGTGCAATAAAAATATATCATGACGATTCAATTGTTTGACCGAGTTAAATGATAACTACATAAATAATCATGCTAATTTCTAATCTTTGTCCTCACAATTTTTATTTTACCCAGTCCATTTTTCTATCATAGTGAAATGCATTCTCTGTAAACCCCATTGAATTTTTTTATAAGGTCAATGTGTGTGTGTGTGTGTGTGTGTGTGTGTGTGTGTGTGTGTGTGTGTGTGTGTGTGTGTGTGTGTGTGTGTGTGTGTGTGTGTGTGTGTGTGTCTAGACACACACACACACACACAACCTATTATCTATACATTTGAATACATTTTGTATAAATAATCACTATGTGTGTGTGTGTGTGTGTGTGTGTGTGTGTGTGTGTGTGTGTGTGTGTGTGTGTGTGTGTGTGTGTGTGTTTGTACATACATACATTTATATATATATATATATATATATATATATATATATATATATATATATATATATATATATATATATATATGTATGTATGTATGTATGTATGTATGTATGTATATGTATATATGTTTGTGTGAATATACACCATAAGCTATTAAAGTCAAGTAGGGTGTATATACACACCCATACATTTATAAATATATATGTACAAAAGATTAAAAAATAAAAGATTAACCCTAATTCCATTTTATACAATCGAACAAGTTTAATAAATAGTTGACTCTTATAACTTGGAATAAATTGACTATGTATACCTCCTATCCAATTTTTTATTTATATATCTAAAGTCTGATATCCTTATAACACTAAACTAAATAATATCTCAATTAAAATCATATAAATATATTATTTTAACTATTTATAATCCTATTTTCATTTCCTAGGGTTTTTATACATACCTTCAATACACAAAACTTATTTAAACGGCTACCCAAATTTACAAATTTGGACACAAAATAAAATAAAATCCATTCTTTACAAGGTTTATGACAAATTCCTAGTGTGAAAATCATGATTTCCCAACTATGGTAGTTATTAATCTTATTGGGTTATATGATGGGTTTTATGGATTGTTGAGCCATCCACAGGGGCCATCATTTATCCCAGTTAATAGTTTTTTATGTTTTTGGGTTATATGGTGGGTTCTATGAATGGTCGATCGATCCAAAAGGGCCATAATTTAGTCCAATAGATAGTTTTTAATCTTATAAAATAAAAACACTTCATGGTTTTATTACCATAATCACATAGTAAACAATAGAAATATTAAAACAAACCAATCTAGTTACACAATTTCCTAAGATACTGCCAATGATTTAAGTTCCCTTCCTCTATTCTCTCAAATTTTATCTTCTAATCCCATGTCTTCTATTAATTCCTTCCACATTCTCTCTTCATAAGTTTATTCATCTTCATGCTTGTAGCATACCACTGAACTCTCTAGTTATTCTACCATGATTAATCAACTAGGTATTTCCCATGCAAAATAAAAGAGCCATTTCCCAATTGATATACTTAACACATAGTCCAATCCAAGTTAACCCTAATTATCTTGAATAATCCTTCATTAAAAAAATAAAATAACTTTATATTACCAAATTTGAACTATGAATGCCAACATTGACCTCCAAAAATCCATAAATTATATTAAATTCTTAATCATTGTATAGTTCAAAAGGTATGTCGACTAGTCTTTAAAAATAAACAAATGACAAGTCATATTAAATATATTTCCTTACAATGTCAACCATAGACAATAACATAAGTCCCTTTAAACATAAGTACCATTAAAAAAGCATATGACCTTATAAGTAGTGCTTAGTTTAATAGGTATACTAAATAACTTATTGACTCTCACTTATTGTAATAAACATTTTACAAAACATACTGATTTAACCTAACCGTTTAACAATATAATCATTGTTTTATATATATGAATATTAAACCCTTGGTCAACATTAAATCAAATACAATGACATTTTAAAATAATTCTATTGATATCTTTGGATATATATATATATATATATATATATATATATATATATATATATATATATATATATATATATATATATATATATATATATATATATATATATATATATATATATATATATATATATATATATATAACCAAAGATATTAATAGAATTATTTTAAAATGTCATTGTATTTGATTTAATGTTGACCAAGCATTTAATATTCATATATATAAAATAATGATTATATTGTTAAATGGTTAGGTTAAATCATTATGTTTTGTAAAATGTTTATTACAATATGTTTTGTATATTATAATAATAATAATATATATATATATATATTAAATATTATAATACTAATAATAATTATTATTATTATTATCTTAATCTTAGAGATCAAATAAAAAAGGAGTACATCTATAACTAATAAAGCAATGAGGAAAGTAAAACATATACAAATTCAATCATTAAACCAAGCAATTACATCATATAGGATAAGCTACAGATGACCAAAAAATTAGTGAAATCACTCAAATAATTCAACACAATCAAGATCACACTATAAAGCATATTAATAATCACTTAAATGAAAATTGACACAAAATACGTTACATTTATCTATATCAAAAAAATTATTACAATACATGATATAATTCTATGGTGTGTGCATGGGTATCTATTTTCTCTCTTTATCATCTCCCAACGTCTCCATCTACACCACCCAATCTGATGATATTCTCCCTTTATCACACTTTTAAGGATGGATATGTCCTACATCCACCTCACAATAATGAATATAATTAGCCTAAAACACAAATATATCCATAAAATACTTCTATATAAACTAATAAACATGATCATGACGTACATAATATAAAAGTACTTCTAATTCATATCAATCAAATCATGTAAATTAATCAACATATAACTATCCCATTTTCAATCAATGAAATAAAGATTAATCAAATAATAGTTAATTAACTATCAACCATAATAATCCATGGATCGAATTGGTTTTTCAACTTAGTGAGAATAAGGGTGTGGTATCCTTCCTCGTAAAGATGGTCATCATCTTGATGACACTGCTTTAAACAAAAATTATGAGTTTAAAACATTGTTTACCAAAAAACAATACAATATACAATAAAAAAATAAAGCAAACAAATGCAGAAATAGACTGTAAAACTCATCATAGTCCTCCCAAGTAGCACTATGTTTATAATATTTGTCCCAAGATACTATACATTGTGACACTTCTATATTATGCAAACTATGTTTGTGCATGTTAATTATTCTTATTGGCCTTTCCATAACCACCCTAGGATCTATAACTTGCAAACTATTTCAATCCAACACATGTCAAAGATCAACAACATACTTTTTAAGATAATATACATGGAAGACATTATTCAAAAGAGATAGAGATGATGGAAATGGAAGCCTATATGCTACAGGATTGACCACTTCCAAAACCTCAAAGTGTCCCACATATCTAGATGAATATTTTTCTAACTTCTATAACTTAATCAAACTTTTTGAGGCTTTACTCACGTAAAAATTTATCACTTATAGATAATTGTGTAGATGTTCTTTTTAGATAAGCATAAATTTTTGTCTATCATTGGCCTCAACAAACCTCTACTTAATTATCTTAAATTTCTCTTCAATTTCTAAAAGCATCTCAGGTCTAAATACTACCTTGTATTGTAACATACCCCAATTAATTAGTGTTCTACACCTCCTTCCATTTACTACATCAAATAGAACCATTTTTAATGCTGATTGGTATGCATTTCTGTAAGAAAACTCCATAAATGAATGGTGAACCTCCCACTTCTCTTACTAATTAAATTAATACATATTAATGATATCTTCTAAAAATTTGTTAATTCACTTTATTTGTCGATTAATTTTTAGGTGATAAGAAGTGTTGAAATTCAACTGCATACCTAGAGATAAATTTAGATCAACCCAAACCTATAATTCATTCTTAGATCTTGATCTGAAATGATCTTATGTATAGAACCATGTAATTGATACACTTCATGAATATTATCAAGCATAGGTATACCATCTATCAAGTTTTTGAGTATGCCATGGTCTACGTTGGTTAATTTATCAACGACAACCAAGATCATATCATGTCAGGTCTATGATAATAATAATCCTTGGATTAAGTCCATACAAATCACCTGCCACTTCCATTCCAATATATCATGTGGATATAACAATCTATTAAGATGCACATGTTTAGCTTTCACTATGACATTCTAGACAATGAGAGATAAAACCCATTGCATCTCTCTTGATTCCTTTCCAAAAATATTATGGTATAAGTTCAGTCATGATCTTGGTTACCCTTTGATATACCGAATATGGGGAATTTTATAGTTTTTAGCACTATGATCCTCAAATTTACTCTTTCAAGCACATACATCCTATCATTTTACTTCATTATATCATCACTCTCTATCTTGAATCCTTTATACCTAATATTTTGAGCATTCTTAGATAATGCTTTCTTAACCCAATCATATAATTCATGTATTGGAAGGAATTTTATTACCTAATCTTAGAAACTACTCCTGATAGTAACCATGACTACTATGTACTTCCTATGGCTTAGAGATCTTTCCCTTGATATAATTAATATCAAATTCATAATTAGAAAATAACTCCAACCATCCTCTATGATTATCATTCAAGTTTATGTGGGTTAAGATATACTTGAGCCCCAAATTATTAGTCTTGAGCTCAAATAGTTTTCGTAATAGATAATGTCTCCAACTTGCAAAGTATGCACAATTGCAACAAGTTCAAGGTCATTTCAATTTCCTAGATTCATTATCTACCAAGGATACATACTACATAATAAGTCATCCAAGTCCATCCCTAGATGCATTGGTGATCACTGAGAATTGACCATTAACATTAGGAACTCTGAGCACTAGTGCTGATGTAAGCCTTATTTTCAGTTCGTAAAAGTCTAACACACACTTATGAAACTAGAAAAAAATGTAATTCTTCCTTTAAAGAGATGTAATTAGGTTATCTATCTTAGATAAATTCAAAATTAATTTCTTGTAATATCCTTCTAATACCAAAAAGTTTCTTACCTCATGGAAATTATTTGGTAATGCGCACTCCATTATGGTTCTTATCTTTGTTGGATTCACTAAAATACCATCCATAAAGATAATATGTCCCAAATATTACAATTTAATTTTGATAAATACACACTTAGATAATTTTCCATATAATTTGTGATTTTTTTAAGATTGTAAAACTAATTTTAGATGCTACAAGTGATCTTCCTCATCCTTGGAATAAATGAGGGTGTCATCTAGAAATAGCAAAACAAAATGATCTAGATAATATCTGAACACGCTACTCATAAGATTAATAAATGTTGTTGGAGTATTTGTCAATATAAATGGTAACAATATGAACTCATAGTGCCCATATCTAATTCTAAACATTGTTTTTATAATAACCTCTTCACAAATTATTAATTGATAATACCCTATTATAAGATCAATTTATTCTTATAATCCCAAGTTGTTGTTTCACTAGCAAGTTGATAATCCCCTTATATTAATTTCATGACTATAGATTAATTATGAATCTCAAAATATCTCTCCATTTATGTCAACCATGCTTAAGCTCCATCTCAAAATATAGTTCCATCAAACTTGGGTGGATTCACCTTTTCCAAATCCTATGCTAACTCTACAACTAATCAATCTCTCACATCCTATGGCACTTCCTCATACCTCTACTCTTGAATATGTTCCTACTCATAAAGATACCTTTCTTGTTCCTCCTAATAATTATCCTCTTAATAGCCATGCACTTCTTATACTAGGGCCATGATTTGGTCCCTAGTCTCTTATATGCTTACAAAAATTTGGTCCAACTTTGTAGCTTACACAGTGGGAAACTGATTTGTATCAAAAAGGGGTTTAGTATTTGAATTAACCTCACCTCCTCATACTATCATGAACCATTTTTTAATTCTTAATAGGATAATATGTTTTCATTAGTAGACACATTAAGTCCTAGAGTTTGAGACTTGGCTTTTATACCACAATGTAACAATCCCACTAGTTTGTACCAGAATATATTATTTATTTTTTACATTAACTACACATATTCATCTTATAGAATTAACCATCAAAAATATAATTAGTGATATTTATCTAACTAGATTCATTTAGTTTACCATTAGGCTTATAGTTAATCCACTTAGCTAAGGATTTCCATGAACATATATAATAATCACGAAAAATGTTTAATAAATAATAAATATTGCATCTAAATCTTAAATGATATAGTACAAATTCAACCATATCTAATACAACATTGAAACCACTACTATATACGTATAATGAAATAATTTTACATTTCTTAGCACTAAACAATATCCAAAATAATAATACATGATATAAATCTCCACACAACATGAATCTCCATGACTCAAGAGTCTCCATGACTCATGTATCAATCTATAATCTTAAGTGTAGTCTCTAGTGTATTAATCTAGCTAGGAGGAGAAACATCATCTGAGTGATTTTTTACACTAACCATTGACCATAAATCCTTTCCACTATCTCCCAATAAGTGGGATGGTCCTCACATCATTGATAGGTAGATAATGATGATTAGAGTGACAAACCATAACTTGTGTGATTTCAGATATCTAATACATAATTTGTAACAAAAATAAATTTGTTGTAGCATGATATCACACTAATATGAAAACTATATCAACATATGAAATGGAAATTTTTACCTATAAACATTACTTTGGCCAAATCTCTAGGATCGGTAATTTTCATATACACCACTCAATCGAATTACACATCGTCTTGCATTAATTATATTAATTAAACCAATGGAATCTATTCACTACTTATTTAGTGTCATAAAGCTAAGATTCAGTTAATTATATAATAATATATAACCAATAGACTCAGATAGAGTATTTCTTTTTAGCAGATAAAAATATGCTAAGTATGGAAATAACATTTACATACATTTAGTCCATAAATTGAAATGTAATGAATCTAAGATTAACTTTTTTTTTTTTTTTAACTGAGCAGGGTAAAAATTTATTCCAAAGCAAGCAGAACCAAGAACATTACATAGCCTTGTCCTTCTCAACCAGAGCCCTCAGCGTCTGGGAGAAGTTCAGGGGAAGCATACTGTAATCTAAAATTTCCCATTGAGGCCTGTGGTCAGAAGCCCACTTGGCCAAACAGTCGGCCGCCTCGTTCCATTCCTGAGGAATATGTATGAACTGCACAGAATTCATCACCGAACTAACCTGAATAACCTGTTGAACAACCACCGCCAGACGCCACTCCGCTCTATCAAAATTGCGGTTGTTAATAAGTTCAATGACAATTTGGGAGTCAGATTCGCAAATTATATTTTGCCATCCCTGTTGACAGCAATGCTGCATTGCCTGAAGAATTGCGAAAGCCTCCATATAATTATTGGATTGTCTTCCCTTATAAACAGAAAAAATAAATTGGATGTTTCCCGAACTATCACGGCCTAAGCCCCCAATTCCAGCTTCACCTGGATTACCTTTTGAAGAGCCATCGGTATTAACCTTCAGCATACCCGGAGGAGGGGGCGTCCAGCGGCCTCTTCGACATATCAGCTTGAGCAAATGACGGCCTCTATTCCCAGGCCGTGAGGAGGACGCAGAAGTGGGACCAGCGACTTGGCAGCCAGCAATGCGCAACAGGATGTCACACTCCTCAACCCCCAAGTTGACCTCACTAAACTGCCGCACCACCAACGATTCCAACAATGACGCACGAACAGTCTCCCAGATATCAAAGCTCTGTCTCTGTTCTGCACAAAAAATCCTCCTATTACGTTCAAGCCAAACATTCCATAGAACAGAGGCAGGTCCAGCAAGCCAGGCAGCTTGTAAAATTGGAGCTTTGGACTTAGGGGCACCCAGGCCATTCCAAAAATCCGCAAGAGAAGAAGCGTGCCAGCAGGGTCTTTGCCATGCGTTCCACCACCTGTGCCAAATCCTTTTGGCATAAGAATAGAGAAAAAAGAGATGCACCCCTGTTTCAATCTCCCTACAGCAGAGCACACATTTGGAAGGTCCCTGAAAGCCACGCTTGCATAAGTTATCCCACATGAGACACCTATTGTATGTAAGCGTCCACAAAAAGAATCTGCATTTGGGCCAAGCGACGGAATTCCAAATGTATTTTCCCCAGACGAAATGCGCTTCACCAAAAGCATGCTTGAGCAGGGTCTGATATCCCGTTGAGACCGAATAGCTTCCAGTTGATCCCCCTCCCCAAGCAAGCATATCCTGTCCAGGGAGAGAGTTACAATGTCTCGAATTAAGAATCTGAGCAAGCTCTAAGTGGTTTTCTATAGCCCCACCTGGCGGCCATTCCGATAAGTCTTTCCATCTAAAGCTAGTTGTCAGACCCATGTCATACTCCTCCTTGTAATGGGCCACATTAGACCAACCAGCATCTTGGAAGACCTCATATAAAGACTGCAGATGCGGGTGGGAAGATAGCAGAGGGGGCGAGCCATCCCATGAATCTTCCCAAAAGAGAGCCTGATTACCAGCCTTGCATATCCAGAATAGGCTGCGTTTAATCAGCTGTGCTCCCACTTGGAGGGTGCGCCATATCATGGAACCACCTCGTTCAAGAGGCATCCGAACAATGTCAAAGGGGTCCACCCTAGGAAAGTACTTACCAGCCAGAATGCGAGCCCACAGTTGGGACGGATTTGCACACCATCTCCAATATAGTTTGGCAGCCAGAGCCTGGCTCGCCAGGATAGCAGAGCGCAGCCCAAGTCCTCCGTCATTCTTTGGTCGACAAACAGTATCCCATTTGATCAAGCTCCACTTTGTGCTTCGCAGGTTTCCACTCCAAAGGAATTGACGGGAAAGGCTATCAAATTCTTTAAGGAAATAAACAGGAGCAGCCTGAACTAAACAACGATAAACAGGAAGAGCTTGTATCACCGCTTGCAGGAGAGTGACTCTACCAGCAGTGGAGAGCCATCTGTGCGTCCAGTGACTAACTTTCTGCCTCAATCTATCCAGAATGTTTTGCCAAAACAGCCGAGGCTGCCTACCAACCACAATGGGGATGCCCAAATAGATAACCGGGAGCACCTAAATTTGGAATCTCAGGATGGCCGCAATTCTCCTCTGTATAGGAGCGGGTGTGTTAAAGAAATAAATGGAGGATTTGTGGTCATTGATTTTCTGCCCCGTAGCATCCAGGTACATGTCAAGGGTCGCTCTAAACGCTCTCGCTTCCCGAATGCGCGCTTTCCCAGCCAGTATGGTGTCATCCACAAACTGGAGATGGGACGTGATTAGGCCATTACCCCACTGCCAACCCTGCACAATATTTTGAGAAACCTGGTATTTCATAAGCCGACCCAAACCTTCAGCCAAAATAATAAATAAATATGGGGATAGCGGGTCTCCTTGCCGAAGTCCTCTGGCAGCCCCAAAGAGCTCAGTGGGCTGTCCATTGATAAGGATTGAGTAGGAGGGCGTGGTGACACAGCTAAGAACCCATTGAATCCAAGCCGAGCTAAAACCAAAAGCCAACATAATTTTTTCCAAGAATCTCCAGCTGACCCTGTCATAGGCCTTTGATAAATCCAGCTTGATGAACATGGCCCGCTCTTGGGAGGTACTCATGGAATGGATAGCTTCCAAAGCAATAACAACCTCATCAAGAATCTGCTTGCCAGCAACAAAACCTCCCTGTTCCTCAGAAATAATTAAAGGGAGGCATCTCTTGAGCCTTTCCGCTATGAGTTTAGTGATGACCTTGTAGATCACATTGCAAAGTGCAATAGGCCTAAAGTGGTCAAGTTGATCCGCTTGTTCCTTCTTCAGAATTAAGGCCAGGAAGGTGGCATTCAATGCCTTCAACATTTCTTTGTTGAGATAAGATTCCTGTATTACTTCGAGGAGATTCTGCTTGATGATCTCCCAAAAGTCCTGGTAAAACTCAACAGGAAATCCATCAAGGCCCGGTGCTTTACCTCTTTTCATGCTGAAAACCACGGCTTCCACTTCCGCTATATCAATAGGCCGCATAAGATATTCATTCAGCCCTAAGTTAACCACAGAAGGGATGTAAGCCAGCACAGTATTCTCAGCTATCTCAGGAGGGTGGAGCCCTTCCGAGAAGAGATTAGAAAAATAATGAATTGCTGCTCTAGAAATATCCTGAGGAGAGCTCAACCGAGCTCCATCCGGGGAGACCAAGTGGGAAATGTAGCTTCTATTCCGCCTAGCTTGAACAGATTTATGAAAGAAGGCAGTATTCTTGTCACCATCCTGGAGCCAATCTATGCGAGCCTTCTGCTTCCAGAAGATTTCTTCTCGGAGTTCCCACTCTGTAAGCTCCTTCACCGCACGGTTCTCATCCACCTGGAGCTCCTCAGTGAGGCCATAGTCTCTAATCTGCCTGGTTATTCCATCCAGCTGGTCTTGGGCTTTCTTCCTCTGCAAATGGAGGTTCCCAAATCTGTCCACATTCCAAAATTTTAGCCTTCTTTTGACATACTAGAGCTTCTTGACGAACATGTACATGGCAGTGCCATGACTGGGTCCACCATGACTCCACCAATTTATCATAAGATCATGCAGGGAGGGCTCTCTGAGCCACATGAGCTGAAATTTAAATGGGGGCTTCCATGGTGCAAGAATGTGATTAGTTGAAAGCTTGATCGGCCAATGATCCGATCCCCCCAATCAAGAATTTTAGAAGCAAGGGAAGTGGCGCCAGATTGCCAATAGCAAGATACCAGGTATCTATCAAGGCGCTCAGCAATGTTGGCCTCCCCGCTCCTCCTGTTACTCCAAGTGAATATGCCATTGAGAGGCCTAATGTCCGAGAGGCGTAGGATGTCAATATTGTGTTGGAGAAGCTCAGAAGTAGGCCCCAAGCGGGCCAGCCCCCCCCTCTTTTCATCCATTCTGAGGACTGCATTAAAGTCCCCCGCCAAAATCCAGGGCAAATACGGATGGCAGCTCCTGACATACCGTATGTGGTCCCAAGCTTTTCGCTGTCCAGAAATATCTACAGGGGCGTAGACATTGGTGATAAGAATAGTTTCCCCTGTTTCCTTTGAGATGGCTGTCATTGTGAGAGCTGAAGTGCTGGTCATCCAGCACAGTGGCGTAATAGTTTCCAGATTCCAACAGGTGGCCAGCCCACCAGAAGAACCCAAAGTGCCAACACATTGGCTATGGTAACAAAACCAAAATTTTTGCATACAAGAATACCACAAATCTACAGAAAATTTAGTCTCCTGAATACAAATTATATCAGGGGAATTTGCACTTACCAGTTTAAACAAATCTTTTTGCCGGGGAGAGCTATGTAAACCCCTCACATTTCAAGATAGAACTATCATTGGGTAATCGGTGAGAAATGTTCATCCAGGGGCTTAACCTGCCCTGCCTCTACTAAAAGATCCCCTGCAAGCTTAAGCCGCTCCTGGTCCTTTCTGCGCCTAGCTCGGGAAGGAATGGACCCAGTAGTCTTTTTGAGAGGTCTATGCATAAGACCGAGGCTTGAGGACGAGCCTTTCTCAGTTCTAGAATTTTCCACTTGCTTAGCAAGATCCGCCCAATGAATCTCCTTGTCTCCTGTATCCAGCATATCAGTATTATGAGTCTCTTGCGTGCCACGATCAGCCTCTTGGGTCAGCCGAGTTACCAAAGTGAAAGAGTCACTACCAGGGGGAAGTTGTTCAGTGGTCATTTTTTCTTCCGTCTGTACTAGATCCGGGATGCCATCCTCAATGTTCATATTGTCCAAGACTTCAAACCGATTGAAGTCACTCTCAATCTGCCTGTCATAATTTGTCCTCTTCAGCGCACGGTTTTTCGTGCGTCTCCTCACTGCAGTGAAACCGTCCTTTTCAGGACCCCGGGAATCACTCCCACTTGGCTGTGTATTCGTAGGGAAGAGAGGGTTCTTGCCTTTACTCAGGCCACCTGCCTGATCCTAAAACTTTCCACTATAATTCGGTTGTCTTGTGCCCCTGGAATTATTGGGCATTCGATCCCCAGCACCGACTCCCTGTGGGGCAGAGTCTCTGGCTGCCTGCGGGCATTGCTTATGCAAGTGGCCATAGACATGACAAATGCGGCACCGAAATGGAATAGCTTCGTAGTCTATAGACTGAATCCATGAGGAGCTTCCCAGACAAATCTCCAGAGAGTCCGAGAGTGGATTAGATAGATTAATTTCAACGCAAATGCGGGCATACGATATTACCTTCCTGTCCAGTGTCTGGTGTGCAATAGCCAGTGGTTTCCCCAGCATATCCACTAATTTTCAGAGTATGTCCTCGCGCCAAAATTCCAGGGGCAATCTCGGAAGCCGGACCCATACAGGTACGCAAGCTGGAAGGTCTTCCGCCGAATTAAATCTTGAATGCCAGGGTTTCAGGAAAAGTCTAATTCGATCAAAGAAATATGGGCCTCCCTCAAATACCCTATTTCGGTCTACCACAGAGGAAAAATTAACCATAAAGTAGCTATTTCCTGCGAGAAGAATGTCAAAATCACCGTCAATCTGCCAAGTTCGCCTGATCCAGGTTTCCAAAGCAGCAACTGAAGTGCGCAGGCCCAAAAATTTACAAATAAGGGCATGAGCAGACAGATATTCGACCTCCTATTTCACTAAGTCAGGGGAGATTACCAGAACAGGGCGCTCATGGCTCCTAGGTAAGCAACCGTTAACTTTTTTAAGCTTTGTACTCTCCTCCACGTAGGTTTTGGCAGCCTCAAACGCAGGCTCCCCAAGCAGCGGCCTCGCGAGCCTGGGGGCCCCAACCTGGTCGCCCTGCACTATTCCGCCGTCCGCAGCCATCAATCTAAGATTAACTAATTTATTATAAAATAATAAAATAGAATCATATACAGTCCTCAATAGTAAACATGACATCTAGGTAAGAATCATATCTAAACTACAAGTTACTAAATATCAATATGTAACTTTAAAATTTATTTCCTTGACTTTCTCATATAATACCCACAGCGTATTTCTTGTTCATATTTCCCAAATATAATAAAAAGACAATCTCTTAAAAACTTAAAAATATCTATATTTAGTATTTAAATTTCTTTAATTGAAAACTTTAGCTAAATATCAAACACATAAAAAACACCAATAATTTTTTGTTATGTAAAAATACTAGTCACAAATACTAAACAATGTATAAACATCTCTATATGGAATATATTTTCTAATTTACTATATGATTATCAAATCACATTTATATTCCATATATTTATGCATATATTAAAAACACTCAGTTTCAAATTAATAACCCATTTAATAATCATTCAATGTGTGTATAAGGTATATTATCCTTATTTTTTAATTATTATTCAATCTAATAGAATAATTTCATCTATATTATTTCATCTAAAACCCCATAATCAAATAATTCATACTTTAGTGGTTTGAATAAAATAAGTTAAAATTTTTAAAAACATAATTGGTTATCAATTCAAACATAGCCATCATGACTTTACTAATTTATTTTTTATTTGAAATACATAATCAACACATTATTTCTATTTGTTGCATGTTAAGTCTACAATTCAAACTAAGAATTGAGGGCACCTAATATATAATTATATATTAATATTGTATATACAACTGAATACAATAAAATTTATCATGATCAGACAAAAGTGTGACACACAGTTAAATGCAATAAAATATATAATGACAAGTGAATTTTTTGACATAGTCAAATGATAACTACATACATAATTGAAGGATTTATCCTAAGAATATTTATCAAAGACAAAATATGAAATTTCAAAAATAAAGAAACAAAAAGACTAAGTTACCTCTCAAGGTGAAAAAAATAAACGAGACAAGAATTTTAAAATGGGAAACTGGACGTATTAAATAAAAATACACATGATTTTATTATAAGAATTGCTATCAAAATATATACAAATACAATATTGAATCAATAATAGAAAAGAAGAAGAGAGAGTTATGAGTTTCTACTGAAGAAAATTAGATAGGAAAGACTCTTTTATAGAGCTGGAGGAAATGAATGGGAGTTATAAAGAATCTTATTATTACCTTACAAGCCTCCTATTTGTGTTCCACTTGTGGCATATTCCCTTAGAGACTAGAAGGGGGTATGTGCCACTTGGGGGAGGGAGAGTTACATGCAAGTAATTCTAAATCCAAAAAGTGTGTCAAGGAGGTAAGTGACACATCATAAAGGTAGGAATAAAATGTATTTATAAATATATTTTATTTTCTAACACTTCCCACACATAACTAAAACAAATACACATATAACTAAGACTTAAAAAAATCTTATAAACCTAGATAGGACCCAAATAAGGTTACTTCTCTAACACTCCCCCTTAAGCTTAATTAGGGTTACAAAAGTGGAGAGAACATTTTAAAAAAAGAAGGTATTGAAAATTACATAACACTCACCCTTAATATAAAATTAATTCAATATGAATTACAAAAATTTAGATAATAACTAATAGAAGACATCCCGAAAAGTCACAATGAAGAAAGCAAGATCACAAAGAATCTCCAAAATCCTCTTTGAATAATGTGGTTGATTCACAATAGAATAAAGACAAATAAGGAGTAGTGATCCAAAAAACCTACAAGAAAAGTATGGTATCATGAATATTTCAATTTACGTAATCATTATGCTAAAAATATGATCTGCATACATAAATTACTAAAAGTAGATGCAAAGGCAAATTGAGCTAAGACAACTTCTATCACAAAGTGCATAATCCTTATGAAAATAATTTAGTCAAAAGTTTTTAAAAAAATAATATATCCTCTTAAAAAAAAATCAATTAATATAATAAAATATGAGTATGAAAATGGAGACAAAGATGTGTCTCTTTCAAAATATATTGTACATGAAGCATTAGAAGAATTATCACAAGAAGACATATCGAGGTCTCTAAAAGAGTCATCATTTTTAGGAATCCAAATATTTTTATCCTTAGATGGAGGATATCTAATTATTTTCCAATAATGAAATGTTTCATTCATATATTTACAAAAATATTTACATGGGTGCAATTTCCAACATTTAGAGATGTGATGCCCATGTTTTCCATAATGCATATAAGGTTTAACATTTTAACCAAAAAATGAGTATTAGAAGCCATATAATGAAAATAAGTTGAATTTTAAGTCTTTAAATGTGGAGGATAATAATATTTTGAATTTTTATTAGAATCAAATGAATCATTAAAATTGAAACCTTTACAATTTGCTTTTAAAATAAGTAAAATAGGTTTGACAATACCCATTACACACTTATTAATGCAGGAGCACCAGGGAAATACATGTAAACATGAACATGAGAAAATATGTATGGTCTCTTATAATTTATTTTAATCCATTTTAGTCCATATAATAATTATAAGGTGTCTTAGTTTGGATTTTCTTTGGTTTGGGAGAGTTTCCCACCAAAACTCTAATTTTGTATATTTAAAATATGTAAGTGTGCTTAGTAGTGTTTTGGTGGAATTTCAAGGAAAGTCATGTTATAAAATGTTTTTATAAGGTACTAGATGAGTATATGTGGGTGTAGGTATGTGTATTACTTACATATCATGAGTAAAATTATATAACCTAAGAACCTTGAATGTGTTTACCATATCTAGGTAGTTGACATAAGAGTTGGTTATTCAAGAAAGTAGTTACCTTATGTGTAAAAGGAGGAAATGAATGATTTTTTGGATTTAAGTATATGGTATACTTGTGGGAAAATTTATTTATAAGTTAGGCTTTAGTTAGAGGTGAAGAAGAGGCATAGGTACAAAGGAGGGGAGGATTAAGTGAAAGATGAAGAATATTGTACTCTATTTACATTGACAGTGTTGATATTGTAAGAGACGAAATCAATGAAGGATAGCCTATTTGAAACATATTATTTTGGTAAAGTTATTTTGATATAATATTATATTTTTTATTTATATATTTAAAGCCTTAATATCTCTTAAAATAGTATTTTTAAGTGTAATTTGTAAATATTGGCGACTGAGAAAGAATTGTGTGTTTATTTGTTGAAGCCAAGAGGCTAATGATGAATCAACTATCTAGTAAGGTGTAGTGTATATAAATGTGAATTGAAAAAGTATGAATACATTTATATGTTATATTAATTCATATATACATCTGTGTTTTCTTCCAATAGATCAAGGGTTTAAGATAGATTATGCATGTGTTCTCTATTTATAAGTAGTATCAAGAAAAATGTATAAGTTCCCAAAAATGGATTATAAAGAGTTGTGTTAATGAGATGGTGTAAAGGGATATAATATTTTAATATGATATGAATGGAGTTTTAAAAAACCCAAAGGTAGTAAATGTGCATCATAACTCTATTTTAACCTTCTATAGGTAGACTGTAATTGCTGAACACCATGAAATTTAAGGTAAGAGCATGACTAGGAGGTATCCAAGAAAAATTAAAGTTTATAAAAGTTGTACATAGAATATATAGAAATTATTATGGTATTTTTTTGGGAATTTTTTTTTACTAGAATCATATAATCAAATTATAATCATCTTGGGCATGCAACATTATGTGAAAACCCTGGTTTAGAGTTAGAACCTGAAAAGTAGAATGACTAGTCTTTGGGATGGTGATATTGAATGAAACTTTATAATTTGATGGTATTTTGATCTAAATAAGATATTTTAATGGTTACATACATAAAATAGATATGTAAATATGACAAAATGAGACTATGTTGTAGACATGCATAAATAGGCCTAATAAGGGCTAATTAAAAAAGGGAAAAGGTGAACAAATTGGTGAAGAGAAATTAGTGGTACCTTTAAAATTCATGGATAGATAAAATAGGATATATGTTTATGTAAAATAGTTTTATTTTATTAATAATATATTGGATCTATTTGTAATAATGTAAAAATTCTAAAAATAGGCTACTAGGAGAGAAGAGTGGTTGAAGGTTTGAGAAGTCAAGAATGTAGTTAAGGTTGAAAGAGGGGTTAAGTTCAATTAAAACAAGGTTTTTAATACTAAAAGATGATATCCAAGTTGAAATATTTTATTCATGATTCAAAGACCAATAAATGAGGTAAGTTGTATCTTGAGAAGCTCATAGACTAGTGAAGACTAGTGTCTGTGAGGTGAAAAAAAATGAGTGAGAAGGTGAATATAATGAGGTGAATGGATGATTATGATGGGTTTAAATGAGTATAAAGGAAAATTATAATAATAAATAGAGGATTATTAAAAGTATCTTGAATGAAATTATTGTTAAATCTAGTGAGAATGTGATGGACAAGAGAAGATTGATAAGACTTATGATGCATAAATAGATAGATTGTAGGTATCAAAGTCATAGAACAAGGAATGAAAGAGGTCTCTGTATCATTTGGTATTAGAGTGGAATATTCATTGGGTAGAAGATAATGATAGTATACAATAATAAAAGGTACATTTTGATTTTTTTTTCATTTGGTGTTTTTGATATATTCATGAGATAGTGTTGATGGTATGAGTGAAAAGTAAGATTGTGGTAGGTAGCCCTAAATCTAGTGAGGCTTGATAGTTTGAGATAGATTTAGTAAATATAAAGAGTGAGATAAAGAATATATTTAAAAAATATAAACAATTCCTTGGAAGAGGATAAGCGAAAGAGATAAACCCAACTGAGGTCATAGAGAAAAGAGAGACCCAAGTGAGAGGTCATGAGTGGAAAGTAGAGAAGACTTGTCTAAGAGAATAGGTCCAATTGAGACCAAGAGATTAATATGAAGGTAGAGAAATTAAATAATAAATATGTCATGAGTGAGAATAGCTACCATAAAGAGAGGAATGTGTAAGACAACACTAAGAGAAGAGAGATGGTGAAAGAGATGATAGAGGTAAGGTAGCACTTCGATGAGTTGTTAATCATAATAGATAAAATTAAAGGAAAATGAGAACCCATATTGTGTATGTGTCATGATAAATAAGACACTCAAGTAGATAATAAGGATAAATATGATGAGAATAAAGAATAAATCCATGAGAGAAGAAAGGGAAGAAAAAAGTTTGTTATGCAAGAAACTTAAGAGAGATATGAAAAGGCTTTGGGAGAGTAATCAACAAAGTGAGAAAGATGATGAATTTGAAAAAAAAAATGATATGGATGAGGTAAATTTTAATGATAATATATAAATTATTTCTAGATAGCTAGGTGGTTTGAAGGACAAAAAATAAGGAGATCAATTTGAAGGCCTCATTGAAGGCTTAGAGAGGTACAAACCAATGAAGGAGATATGAAATTTGACTATTTGTTTCTCTATGAATAGTAGGTATAGGTTGCAGTGGATTTATTCCACATGATTGAGGACAAAGATCATGAATAATAAGAATTTGTGGTAGTAGTTAAATAGATTGAAGACATATAGTCCTATGAAATCTTAAGATTTAGTGAGACAGTAGGTAGGCAAGAAATTGCCTTTATTTTTGTTGAAATAATTAAGATGATGGAATGGAAATATAATATTAAAGGTGTATAAATAGTTTTTTTGGGAATACACAACCAATATTATATAGTAAAAACTTCATCTGTGAGTGTACATTAAATATTAGTTAATGCAAGCAAGTAGTTCAAGAAAGAAGGCAGAATAGTCTTTGATAGATAAAAGTAAGAGAGAAAAGATGATGAGAAGATTAATAATGAAAGAAAAATAGTAGAATATTATGATCCAAATAACATGAACTAGAAGACAAGGAATAAAAATGCATCAGTTCATTTGGGTCCAATTTCTTTGTTGCCTTGGAGTATGATGTAGGAACATTAGGCAAATCCATGTAAACATGAACATGAGAAAATGTCTCTAGTCTCTTATCATTCTCTTTAATGAATTGGAGTCCATAGAATATTCTTTAGGTTTATTATTTTGGATTTTATTTTTCTTGGGATAATTTCCTACCGAAACTCCATTTTTGAATATTTAAAATATGTAAATGTGCTTAGGAGTGTTTTGGTGTAATGTCAAGGAATTTCATGTTATAAAAGTTTGTTTTAAGGTCCTAAATGAGTATAGGTTAGTGTAGGTATGTTTATTACGTGAATATAATGAGGAAAATTATACAACCTAAGAACATTGAATGTGTTTCCCATATCTAGGTCGTTGACATAAAAGTTGGTTATTCAAAAAAGTAGTTACCTTGTGTGCAGAAGGGGGAAATGAATAAGTTTTTAGATATAATTATATGGTAAACTCATGGGAGAAGTTAATTATAAGATATCATGATTTATTTATAGGTTAAAATGAGGTATAGGTATGGAGGAGGGGAGGATTAAGTGAAATATGAAGAACTTTGAAATCTATTTACAATGACACTGTTGTCAATTTAAGAAAAGAAATCAATGAAAGATAACCTTTTTGAAACATATAATTTTTGTACCTTTGTATTTATCTCATATTTTTATTTTTATTTATATATTAAATTCCTTAATATCTTTTATAATAGTATTATTTAGTGTAACTTGTAAAGACTGGTGACTGAGCAATAATTTTTTGTTTATTTATTGAAGCCAAGAGGCCAATGATGAATGCAAATATCTAGTAAGGTCTATTTAATATCAAGGTGAATTTAAAATGTATTAATATATTTCTATGGTGTATTAAGGGATATATACATCTATTTTTTCTTCAAATAGATCCAGTGTTAAGGATAGAATATGTGTGCGTTATCTATTTACAAGCACTGTCAAGAAAACTGTATAAGATCTCAAAAATGGATTATAAATAGGTGTCATGTTAATTATATGGTGACAAAAAATATCATATTATAAAAAACTATGAATTTAGTTTTTAAAAACCTAAAGGGAGTAAATGTGAATCATAACCTTGTTTTAATCATATACACGTAGATTGTAATGGCAAAACACTATAAAATTCAAGGTAAAAATGTGACTAGGAGGTAACCAAAAAGATATAAAGTTTAGAAAAGTTGGAGATAGGATATATAGAGATTATTATAGTATTTTGGAGGTTTAAAACTAAGAATATAATCATATAAATAAATTAGAAGAGTTTCATGCTTCTAATAGTCTGTGAAAACCCTAGTTTAGAGTTAGAATCTAAAACATGAAATAACTAGTGTTTAGATTGGTGAAATTGAATGAAACTTGGTATTTTGATGGGATTTATCTTGAATCAAGATATTTTGATGGTTATATACCTGTTAGACATTTTTACGTATGACAAAATGTGACTATGCTGCATATTAGGGTAAATAGGCCTAATAAGGGCTAATTTCAAGAGGAAAAGGTGAACAAATTGGTGAAGGAAAATGAGTGGGACCTTGAAACTTCATGGATAGATAAAAAATTATATAATGTGGTGTAAAATAGTTATATTTTACTAATAATAGACTATACCTATCCATAGTAATTCAAAAAGTCTAAAAGATGATATTAGGAGAGAAGAGTGGTTGAAGGTTTGACAAGTCAAGAAGCCAATTAATGTTCAAAGAGGGGATGAGTTAAATTGAAACAAGTTTTTTAAGCCTAAGATAGTATATCCAAGTTTATATATTGTCTTCATAAGTCCAAGACCAAAAAATGAGGTAATTTTGGTCTTGATAATTTCATAGACTAGTGAAGACTAGTGTGTGTGAGGTGAATGAAAAGGAGTGAGAAAGATAATATAATGAGGTGAATAGACTGTTATGAAGGGTTTAAATAAGTATAAAGGCATAGTATAAATATTCAAATTGGCTTAGTGAAAGGATCATGAATGTAAATATGCTTAAACCTAGTGAGAAGCTGATGAACAAGAGAAGATTGATAAGACTTATGATGCATAGATAGAAAATTTTTAGGTATCAGAATCATAGAGTATAGAATTAAATATGTCTATGCATCACTTAGCAAGCCCACAACCCAAATAACCCATTGATTTCATGATTTTGAAATAGCGATGTTATAAGTTGTGTGCATAGGAGTTTGAATTTGTTTTAAAACACAATGAGATTCATCATCATTTAAACTACTAACATTAGTAAAATATGCAAATTTGGCATTTATAACAAAAATATAATTTTTCAAAGACTCAATATGAATATTAATTTTTTTTACAAAGTGATGATAGTGTCATTTTGACATTTGATTGCATGTTTAAGAGCACCAATTTCTTCATTTTTAAAATGTATTTGATGTGAAGCATTTTTAAGTGCTTAAAAAATGCTAACTTAAATGATATTTAAATAAAATTTGAGAGATGAATAATATCATCAAATGCTAAAGCACTAATTTGATTAAAAAAAATCTAAATCAAAGTTAAATTAAACAAAATGAGTTATTCTAAAATTATATCTCAAGGCATAAAAAACCAATAGAGTTAAATTGACTCATTTAACAATTCAGACAAAATGAAGAAATTAACATATAAATGTAATTCCACACCAAAACACACTAAACTAGAATTAATTGTATTTTTTTTTAAAAATCCCACTTAACTTGTCATTCTATTAAATACTTAAAGAAATTCCAAAAAAAGGAAATAAAAGGTATTACTTATTAAAAAAACAATGATATTAAACTTATTTAAAAATACTTTTAAGTTTTATATAAATAAATTAAAACCATGAGTTTAATTACCTTACTTCTGGAAAATAAAAGATTTTCCTTTTAAAAAATAAAATAATAAAAGTATTTTTTTTAAAGAAGAAAATACAATTTAAAATGGAAAACCTTTCCATGTGGGGAAAAAGGTAGAGAATTGTTTATTATTTTTTAAAAAGATATTATAAGTTATGTGACATGTATATATTCTTAAATATTGAAAAATTCTCTAGTAAAAAATAAATGGAATACATTTCATATTAAGGCCATCAAGAGATATGGTGGTGAAAGAGAATGGAATGCAATAAAAAAATAAGGCAATGAATAACTACATTTTGAAATAATGAGATAAACATAAATCTAATGCTTGACACAAGTGTTTGTTAAAAAAACAACACTTGGAATGATTCAAAATAGAGACAAGCATATTTGTACTAATAGTGGAATAAATTTATTTGAAAGGTACACTCAAGAAAAAGCTACACAAAGAGGAAACATGTTACAAAATTAAATAGAAAAGATGATGGAAATTAAAATCCAAACATACAACACGAAACACACTGTTAAGCACAGGATATACTGAGAGAGGGGGTGAATTAGTATATCATATATCTTATAAATATTTTCCTTAACCAAATTCCACTTAATCAAACATTCAAGATATGCAATAAAACTCAAAAAATAAACACCACACAAGCTAGAGAGACACACCAAATATAACGTGGAAACCGAATGTGGGGAAAACCATAGAGAACAATCTCAAGTATATGAATGAGCACCAACCCAAACAATATTCACAAGCCAATATTGTAGGAGCACCATAACCCTTTGCCAAGCACCAACCCAGCTACTATTCATGAGCACCAACCCACAAGAGGACCACACCCCTTTTTCGAGCACCAACCCAGCTACTATTTGTGAGCACCAACCCACAAGAGGAATAACCCCTTTGCTGAGCACCAACCCATAGGAGCACTAACCCCTTTGCTGAGCACCAACCCATAGGAGCACCAACCCCTTTGTGTATACCGCACACCTATCTCTCAATGTTTTTATCTCAACAAATGATAGTTCAATACAGCATCTCTTTCCTTTTTCTCACCTTTTCTCTTCTAAGCTAGATATAACAAATACAAATCATATTCATCTCTCACAATTATTGTTCTAAGCTAGATATTACAATATAAAATCAACCTCTATCTCCCATATTTACAAATGGCTTCTGAAGCCTTTATTTATATCTTTCCAAATGACCTTTGGCCTTCCCCCTTTGTGATCCTTCAATCCTCATGGAAAATGACACCAATCTTGGATGAACCTTCATATTCAAGCCTTTGAAAAATCATGTGGTGACCCTTCATGAAAAAAAATGTCCTTCCCACTTTTGTCCTTATCTTTGGTGACTTTCGTATTCCTCAAAGTGTCCCTTTATGATAAACAACACCCTTACTCTTTTGTCTTCACTTGGTGACTCTTGGTATTCCCCAAGATGACTCTTCATGGTAAAATGCATCCCATCCTTCTTTTGTCTTTACCCCATGGATCTTAAACTTCTCCATGGGCCCTTCTTTTGTCTCATATGCAACCAAAAATATATTCATTAATATTAAATAAATATTAACTCACATTAGCCAAGATATATTTATTACAAACAACATTAAATACAATGGGGCCTTTATCACCAATAATGCTAGACCTTTGACATCAATGAAAATATTTCCAAAAATCTCCCCCTTTGTCATTGATGGCAACCTCAATCTTGAAACTTCCACATCCTATCACCTACACATACTATCATTTGAAAACATATAGTAACTTCCCCTTATTGTAGCAACTTGTACATGTTCCCTGTACCTATTTTCTGCACCTATACTTGTACTTATTATTCTCCCCCTTTGACATCAATGGCAAAGGGCCTACCTAGGGCTAACACTTAGCTCCCCCTCAACTGATGCTAAACATCAATGGCAAGAAGTAATATAATATTCCTCCCAACTCCTCTCGCTGATCTTTGAATGTATCCTTTGATTGTGCCTTTGAGAAGATATCTGACAAAACATATACAGTGTTACCTATCCTTTGAGCATCTGAAATCAACTCATTTGAATCTTTTCTTCTAATCTCACAACCTTTAGCATGAAACCTTAATATGTATCCTTGATCACATATTTTACTAACACTCAATAGATTATGCTTAAGACCTTTTACATATAAAACATTCCTAGTCTTAGTTCTACCATAATCCAAACTCAAAGTACCTTTTCTAGTTATCTTGGTAGTGGTTTTATCTCTAAATATCACTATACCACTATTGATATTCTTTAGAGATATGAATTTACTTTTATCTCCTATCATATGCCTCAAACATCCACTATCAATTAACCATGGTTGATCTTTACCTCTTACATGCAGGGCTATCTAAACCATCATAGAATCTTCATGTTGTTTCTTCTACCATGAACATGTCTAAACCTTCTTTTTGATGAATGATGCTTTGAAAATATGATCCTTTTTGACTGACTTGAACACACTTCTACAATACCAAGCTATGTGTCTAAATTTGTTACACTTATAGTAACATACTATGGTCTCTTCATCAAAGCTTGATAGAGGAGCAAAAGAGTTGTGGCTTCTTCTTGACTCTACTTGACTTTCCTTCTCCTTATTTATGAAATGGTTAGCTCTTTTTCTACATTCTAATTTCTTGTGACCACAATTATTACAATAAAAACAATAGCCATAAAAATAAGACATGTCTGTATATCTCTGACCTGATTGCCTTTTGTAGCTTTGTTCCTTCTAGCCTTCTCTATTTGGAATGTCCTCTGTATTCTTCACTTCTCCCATTTTTGTTTCCTCTTGTGTAAGATCTTCAGCATAGCTCTTTTTCTTTTCAAATCTAATCCCTGTCTTATCTGAATTTACTTTTTGACTTTCCAATATCTTATTCAGCATGTTAGTGCTATCTTCAGATTTTGAATCACTGACTACTTTATCACTGACTGCTTTCTTAATATCTTCTTTTAAAGAGGCAATTTCAATAACATACCTTTCACAATCTTTTCTTGCTATTTCTAACTATGTTGTGAGATCTTCTTCATTCTTCTTGGTTTCTTCAAAGTGTGCTTGTAGATCTTCAATCATTTCCTTTGACCCCTATTCATGTTTCTCGATCTAGCACTTTAATCTTTGATTCTTCTTCTGAATAGATTTTAACTCTTCTAAGGCACAAATGAGCTCTCCTTCCATATTCACTTCAAATTCCTTCTCTTCTTCTTGTTGATCATCTTCATGTATGGCCATGAATAGAATCTCTTCTTCTTCTTCTGAATTGTTGACTCCACTATCTTTTCTTGAGCTAGGATCCTTAGAATACAAGCTCTTCTTCTCAAATCCCTTCTTAGATTTGCCTTTGAAATTCTTCTTGTATGTAGGCTTATTTTCTTCATCATCATTAACCTTATCTTGGCATCTAGCTAAAAAATGTCCAATCTTTCCACAATTAAAACATTTAAAAGGTAATTTTCCTTGATATTTACTTGTTTCTCTTTTTGGCTTGCAAATGAAAAGTGCTTCATTGTCATCTCCATCATCACTGGAACTATCACTTGATTCTTGAATCTTAGTTTTCTCCTTCTTTGATGTCTTTAAAGCTAATTCTCTCTTTGAGGGTTTATCTTGTTCTTTCCGCATCTCATATGTCGTGAGAATACCATGAAGCTCATCCATATTTAGCTTGCTAAATTCTTCATCTCCTTAATTTCCAGAACCTTTGCATCATATCTCATTGGTAGAGATCTCAAAACCTTTTACACCACCATTGACTAATCCAATGTTTCTCCAAGAACTTGAATCTAATTTATAATTTTATCAACTTACAAAATATAAATTGTTATATCTTCTTCTTCATCCATCTTCAAACTTTCAAACTTCCTTCTAAAAGTCTACAACTTAGCTTGCTGAACCTTTCCATCACCTTTGTAAATATTCTCAAGTTTTACCCAAGTTTCATGAGCAGATTTAAATTGCATAACTTTAACAAATTTAGATTCACATAAACCACATAAAATAGCATTTAAAGCTTTATCATTACATTTACTTGCCTTCTTTTCTACTAGAGTAATTGTAGATGTCTATGGCTCTTCATATTCCTCCACCACTACTTTCCATATGTTGAATCCAAGGGCCATCAAATAAACCTTCATTCTCATGCTAAAAAAAGCATAATTTGTTCCATCAAATGAAGGTGCCTTATTTGTATAAAATCCTTCCTATGACCCAACCATCGTGCTTTCTCGATCTACCTTCAAGCTATAAAACTTTCAAAAAAGGAATCTACTCTGATACCAATTGTTAAGCATGAGATATACTAAGAGGGGGGGGTGAATCAATATATCATATATCTTATAAATCTTTTCCTTAACCAAATTCCACTTAATCAAACATTCAAGATATGTAATAAAACTCAAACAATAAACACCACACAAGATGGAGAGAGACACTAGATATAACGTGGAAACCTAATGTGGGAAAAACCATAGAGAACAATCTCAATTATATGAATGAGCACCAACCCAAACAATATTCACAATCCAATCTTGTAGGAGCACCATAGCCCTTTGCCGAGCACCAACCCAGCTACTATTCGTGAGCACCAACCCATAGGAGCACCGCACCCCTTTGCCGAGCACCAACCTAGCTACTATGTGTGAGCACCAACCCATATGAGCACTAACCCCTTTTCCAAGCACTAACCCAACAACAATTTGTGAGCACCAACCCATAGGATCACCAACCCCTTTGTGTATACCACACACCTATCTCTCAATGTTGCTATCCTAATAAATGATAGTTCAATACAACATCTATTTCCTCTCTCTCACCTTTGCTCTTCTAAGCTAGATATAACAAATACAAATCATATTCAACTCTCACAATTACTCATCTAAGTTAGATATTACAATATCAAATCAACCTCTATCTCCCATATTTACAAATGGCTTCTCAAGCCTTTATTTATAGCTTTCCAAATGACCTTTGGCCTTCCCCCTTTGTGACCCTTCAATCCTCATGGAAAATGGCACCAATCTTGGATGACCCTTCATATTCAAGCCTTTGAAAAGTCATGTGGTGACCCTTCATGACCAAAAACGTCCTTCCCACTTTTATCCTTATCTTTGGTGACTTTTCATATTCCTCAAAGTGTCCCTTCATGATAAATTGAGCCCTTACTCTTTTGTCTTCTCTTGGTGACTCTTGGTATTCCCAAAGATGACACTTCATGGGAAAATGCATCCCATCCTTCTTTTGCCTTTACCCCGTGGCTCTTCGACTTCTCCACGGGCCCTTATTTTGTCTCATATGCAACCAAAAATATATTCATTAATATTAAATAAATATTAACTTACATTAGTCAAGATATATATTTATTACAAACAATATTAAATACAATGGGGCCTTTATCACCAATAATGCTAGACCTTTGACATCAATGACAATATTTTCAACACACACCACCACTAAGTGAAGAGATTCATTATAAAACACCAAGCATGAAATGCATCACTATGTAGAAGCCAAAATACCAAAAAAAAAGACAAAAATTAGGTGATGTAGGGTAGAGAGAGAATTAATGTTAAGGAAACAGAGTGATAAAAATTATAGAAAATGAATATGGATTCCATATCATTAGAGGGGTGTCAAATAATTGTATAAAAAGAATAAGGAGCTGGGAACCAATGAGTAGAGGGGTGATGCCGAATTGGGAAGGATAAAAAAATTGATAGAGAAAAATAAAAAAGTAAGGGCTTAGAGAAAAAAATAAGAATTATTCTCTAAGTATAAAACTAGAAGAGAACAAAGAGTGGGAACATAAAAATTAGTTTCCTTGAAAGATCTACCACATAGATAGACAAAAAACTTAAAAAAGGTAGAAATACATATATAAATTCTTGAAATTTTTATTAAAAAAAGAATAAAAAATAACTTGAATCATGATTTTTTTGCTTTTGATTTAGATAAATAAAAATTTACTTGAAAGGCCTAGCTACATAGGAGGAAAAGTGGAAACTATCCTTTATGGGCAGCGTACAAAAAATAATTAGAGAGAGATAATTTAAAGCAAAAGAGAGAGAGAGAAACTATGTAAATTGAGAGCAAGGGTGGAACCCTTTAATTTTTTTTTTGAAAAATATCCCAAAAAATATGCAATGGTGGAACCCTTTAATTTGTTTTTTAAAAAATATCTCAAAAAATATCAATAAGATGAATTTAGCTATAATACCATGAAGGATTTATCCCAAGAATAATCATTAATGACAAAATATGAAAGTGCATAAATAAATAAAATACAAGACTAAGTTACCTCTCAAGGTGAAAATCACAAATGAAACAAGAATTTTAAAGTGGTAAACCAAGCGTATCAGAGAAAAATCTAGATGATCTTATTATAAGGTTTGTTACCAGAATCTCCACAAGTACAAGATTGAATCAAGAGCACAAAATAGGAAGAGAGAGAGCTATGAGTTTTTATTAAATAAATGAGGAAAGTAAAGACTCTTTTATATAATTATAGGAAAAGAATGGCAGTTACAGAGAATCCTACTATTACCTTACAAACCTTCTATGTGTGTGCCACTTGTGGCCTATTCCATTAGAGAGTGGAGGGAAGTGTGTGCCAAGTGGATGAGGGAGAGTTACATGCAAGTAAATATAAATCCAATAAGTGGATTAAAGAGGTGATTGAAATTTCATAAAGATAAGAATAAAATGTATTTATAAATATAATGAATACATACCTAACTAAGACTTGAGAAAAGCCTATAATAATCATACTAATTTTCAACCTTTGACATCATATTTTCTATTTTGCCCAGTCAATTTCAATATCATAATGCAATGCATTCTCTATAAACCCCATTGAATTTTTTTATACAACCACTATAAATATACTATTTATTATTTATACATTCAAATACATTTTGTATAAATAGTCACTATATATATAACATATACATAAAATAATTTATTAATTGATTGCATACCAAAATTTAGTCATTTATAATAATAAATTTGATTCCCATATTTTTTTTACATGATCTTAGTCAACTTATCAACATTACACCATCTTTTCATGTTTGTTAATGTGTGTGTGTGTGTGTGTTTGTTTGAATATATACTAGAGGCTATCAAGGTCTTATAGGGTGTATATATACACCGCTTCATGTGTGTGTGTGTGTGTGTGTGTGTGTGTGTGTGTGTGTGTGTGTGTGTGTAAAAGATAAACAAATAAAAGAGTAACCCAAATTTCATTTTATACAATTAAAAAAATTTAATACATAATTGACTCTTATAACTGGGAACAAATTGACAATATATTCCTTCTATCTAATTCTTGTTTTATAGATCTAAAGTCCTATATCCTTAGACTAGTAAACTATAAAATATCTCCATTCAAATCTTATAAATATAATTTGTTAACTATTTATGATCCTATCTTCTTTGCTAATGTTTTTTTACCATACTTTCAATACATAAAACTTATTTAAATAGCCACCCAACTTTACAAATTTTGACACAAAAAAATAAAATCCATTCTTTATAGGGTTTGTAAGAAAATCTTAGTGGGCAAAGCAAAATTTTTGAACCATGGTATTTTATCATGTTTTTGGGTTATATGATGGGTTTTGTGGATGGCCAAGCCAACCACAAGGTCCATAATTTATCGCACTAGATAGTTTTTAATCTTATAAACTAAATATCCTTCATGATTTTATTACCAGAATCACATAACATACAATAGAAATCTTAAAACAAACTAACCTGGTTACATAATTTCCCAAGATAATGCCAATGTTTTGAGTTCCTTTCCTTTTTTCACTCAAATTTTCTCTTCAAATCCCCTTTCTAGTAGCCATGCCTTACACAATATTTCTTCATCATTTTATTCATTTTCATGATCGTATCATGCCATAAAACTCTCCAATTATGTCACCATGATTAACCAACTAGCAGTCAATTAGGTATTTCCCATGAAAACCAACATATCTATTTCCTAGTTAGTATACTTATCACACAATACAAGATAGGTTAACCCTAATTGTCTCACATGTTCCTTCATTAAACAAAATAAACTAAATTTATATTACCAACTTCAAACTATGCACATCAACATTGACTTCCAAAAATCCATTGATTATATGTGATCCATAAACTGGTACTTATTTTCATACAAAATAATTTACCTTGGATCCTTTAGTCAAATCACATTATTTCTTTAAAAATTCATGAAAATGAAACTAAATTTGACCTTTTACCTTATTTTATCTATTTATACATTCAATAGTGATTAATAAACAAGATTAATCAAAATGTGGAAAAAGAATGCAAAAATAGAATCCACTCAGGACAAGTACATGATAATAGAGTTTGATAATGCCTACATCTCTAGGTTCAATTATAGTATGAACCAATCCATTTCATTTAAAAGAGAGTACATGGCCAATTCCTCATGATTGTCAAATGGACACTATAAGATTACACACAATTTGGCAACAGAGCTTCAGAAAGTCATGGTAAACCCATGAACAGACCTTCCACCTTACTATCATGTGAATGTAATCTCACAATCCTATCGATTTATAGAAAAAGTATAAAAAAATAGAATTATAAAATTTTCTTACAAAAATCATTATAGATATTTTAATATACTGATGACATTGTCTTAGAGCTTAGGAGAAATCCCTAGTCTTCACTGAGAATTGTAAATCTCTCTAAGTCCTTCAAAACATAGGATATATGCAAACTAGTCTCTATATTAGCCATTACACAATATAAAAATCTTCACTTTGAGGCATAAAATGACCTCAAATATATACACTCAACATATGTATGGAACCTCTAGCTCTAGCTCTTAGCTCTCGGTTCTCAGTTCTTTGGCTTTGGTTCTCGGCTCTTCAACGCTGGCTCTTGGCTCTTAGCTCTTAGCTCTGGGTCTTGACTCTTGTTGGCTCTCAACTCTAGAAATGAGAGATTTGAAATTTTTTTTAATGAATTTAAATGCCCCTCTAACCCCTTTATATACTTGTTATGGGTTCACTTTTTTCTGATTGGGATGATTATCCACAATCTTGTTTTAATAAATTTCATAATTATCTCATACCCAATTTTTATGGGATTTTAAATTATCCATTACATTTAGATACAATGGGTGATAATTATTCCCCAATATATGATATAATATGTTTATCCACAAATATTAAATACTTGGGCCTAATTTTAAAACTTATATGAATTGACCTATAGACCAATCCTCCCCATTAGGAAGGATTTTTATCATTAAAAAACTTGTACTCAACCTAGTACTCCATGTGAGGATATTTTCATGGCTATACCTCTGATGATCATTGAAGATATTTCATTGGGTTTTCAAATCTAGAATTATGAAAATGTTGCATTTAAAATAGTGTTATAATAATCACCATTTTATAATTACCCACTTAGGGTCTTATATATCAATACAATTTACAAATGTTGGCCTTATTGGGTCTTTACAAATAATGTAACATAATGATTACAAACACTACCCATACTTGGGTATTATGCATTTATAAACAATGCCTATATTCAAACATGCATACCTATTTGCACATACTGAAACATATAGATTAAAATATACAGCTTGTCTCAAAGTGTTCCCACTATAGTAGCTCTAAAATTCATATATCAAAGCAAGTTTAAATGTCCTTTATCAAAATAAAACAAGGATCCCAAAAATAGCTTTGCAATATAAATTCATTAACAATCCACCAATCATGACATCATGAAATTAAGAAATTGTTCACTAACCCTCTTTATCAGAATCTCTTGTTTAGGCTATTTAATTTTCTTAGTGAATTTAATGACATCTGCATGGGTTGATTGAATAAAAACTACATTAATTATCTTATTAATAGGTTTATAAACCATCTTCTTCTTACCATTACTAAGATTTTGGGATGGTTGAAGTTTCCAACACATCTCAACTCCATGCCCACTCATGTGATAATGAGTACAATAGTTCCTCTATGTGGGAGAGGTCACCCATTTTCCATTTCTCATTTTACTAGTATGAGAATGGTCTTTAACACCTATAAGTCACTTTGATAAAGCTTGTCTTTTCCAAATAATATGTGACACAATGGAAAAGAATGCAACATCTTCTGAATATCAAAACTAGAATTATTAAGTGAAAATAATGAATCAGAAGTATTATAATTCACATTCCTATTGGTGTTTTTTATAGTGTAAGATCAAGGATGTGGAATCTCAATACCTCTTTTACCTTATTTCTTACACTGCTCATTATTCCTTTGTAAGGAGGAATTCTACTTTGCTAATGACCTTAGATCTTGGTTGTTTAAAGCTTGTCCTCTTCAAATAATAGAGGAACTCTCTCCAATATCCACTTTATCACTAGCATAACCCAATCCTACATGCTGAGATATATGTTCTACATGTATTGGGTTAGTAATATCTTGGCCATTCTTACTAAGGCCCCTTCGATCAAATCCCATTTTCCATAATAGTTTAGATCTAATGCGCTTATCCTGTTTCTCAAAAATACAAAAATGAATATCTAAAACATCTAAAACCAAATGAAAATAATTACTAGATGAACAACATACAATGTAATCATTTATAGTGTTTGCATCTATAGTGGAAGGCAATTGATGAAGACAATGTTTCTCTTCATCCGACATCTATGCTAAGAGCTCATCCTTGACTTACAGCTCTAATATCAAGTGGGAAATATTCTCTTGAAAGGAGTAAAAATGAGCTCTTAGGAAATCATTCTCTTCTTTGATCTGTTTATTAATTGGTTCAAGCTCATTAAGCCTCTGTTTTTTCAAGGCTTTGCCCATGGCTTCATGTTCCCTACAAACAAACTAGTTCCACAAACTGCACACTACCAATGGAATATCAATAAGGATAAAAGTTTGAAATAATAATGGAAACTAGACTAAAAATAATTGATATCAATCCACATAATTAGAAGCTAACCTAACACACTAACTGCTCTGATACCAAAACTAATCCATAAATTAGCACTTATTTCTATGTAAAATGATTTACCTTAGATCCCTTAGTCAAATCATATAATTTACTAAGAAATTCATGAAAATGAAACTAAATTTGACCTTTTGTCTTATTTTATCTATTTATGCTTTCAATAGTGATTAATTAATATGATTAATCAAAATATGGAAAATGAATGCAAAAATAGAATCTACTCATGACAAGCACATGATAACAAAGTTCAACAATGCCTAAATTTATGGGTTCACTTATAGTATGAATTGATCCATTTCCTTGAAAAGTGAGTACATGAACAATTCATCATGATTGTGAAATGGACACTCTAAGATTACACATAATTTGGAAACAGAGTTTCAAAAAGTCCTACTAAACCCACGAATAGACATTTCATCTTTCTATCGTGTGAATACAATCTCTCAATCCTATGGATTTCCACCAAAGGTCTCAAAAATAGACTTATAAAATGGTCTTAAAAAAATCATCATAGAGTTTCAACATACCATTAAAATTATCTCAGATTTTAGGATAAATCCCTAGTTTACACTGAGAAGTGTAAAGCTCTTTAAGTCCTTCAAAACTTAAGATATATGTAGAATAGTCTCTATATTATCCACTACAGAATATAAAATGCTTCACTTTGAGGCATCAAATGACCTCATATCTAGACACTCAACATATTGTTATAACCTCTATCTTTGGCTCTAGGCTTTGGGATCTTTAGCTCTAGCTCTCAGCTCTGGCTCTTAGCTTTGACAACGAGAGCTTTTAAATTTTTTTTTTCAATTAATTGAAATGCACCTCTAACCCATTTAGATACATGTTAAGGTTACACTTTATGTTATTGGGATGATTATCCATAATATTATTTTAATAAATTTCATAATTATCCCAAAATTGATCTGTAAACTCTACACTGATTTAGAGCACAAAATTTACCTTGGATCCTTTAGTCAAATCACATAATTTAAGAAAAAATTCGTAGAAATGAAATTGAATTCAAATTTTTATATTAATTTATCTTTTTATGCATTTAATAGTGATTAATAAACAAGATTAATTAAAATGTGGAAAAAGAATGCAAAAATAGAATCCACTCATGACAAGTATGTGATAACAGAGTTGGCTAATGACTACATCTTTGGGTTCACTTATAGTATGAACTAATCCATTTCCTTGAAAATTGAGTACATGGCTAATTCTTCATGATTTTAAAATGGACACTCTAATATTGCATGCAATTTGGCAATAGAGCTTCAAAAAGTCCTAGTGAACCCACGAACATACCTTCCACCTTATTATCACATGAATGAAATCTCGTAATCCTATGGATTTCCACAAAAGGTATAAAAAATGGAACTATAAAATGGTATTACAAAAATCATCACATGGATTTCAACATATAATTGAAATTCTCTTATATTTTAAGATAAATCCCTAGTTTACACCGAGAAGTGTAATGCTCTCTAAGTCCTTTAAAACTTAAGATATATACAAACTAGTCTCTATATTGGCCATTACACAATTTACAAAGCTTCACTTTGAGGAATCAAAAGGCCTCAAATCTAGATACTCAAAATATGTCTAGAACTTGTAGCTCTTGCTCTTGGCTCTTAGCTCTCAGCTCTTCACCTCTGGTTCTCAACTCTTTGGCTCTAGATCTTGACTCTCAACTCTAGCTCTTGGCTCTCAGCTCTCAGCCCTTGACTCTAGCTCTTAGCTATGGAAATGAGAGATTTGAAACATTTTTTAATGAATTTAAATTCAACTCTAACCCCTTTATATACTTTTTATGGGTCCATTTTTTTTGATTGGGAAGCTTATCCATAATCTTATTTTAATAAATTTCATAATTATCCCATACCTAATTTTTATGGGATTTTAAATTATCGATTAAAATTTAAAATATGGGTTGATAATTATTCTAAAATATATGATGAAATATTTTAAACCAAAACATTAAAGACTTGGGTAAAATAATATTTCCACATCACTTTATTTCCACATCATCGGGTTTAACCATAACTTTGACTGGCCATAACATGCACATACGAACTTCATTTTTGAATCATAAAATGTGTCAAAGAGATAACGATGAAATATACACCATGAAAATAATTTTGAAATATTATATTATTATTAATTTTTTCAATTTTACCATCTTTGACTATATGTTGATTGGCTTTGACTGGAACTTTGACCAACTACATAGGGATCATATGAGCTCCATTTCTAAAGTTTCACTTACCATTAGAAACCTCTCGATGGACCCTTTACAATGGTATAGGTTTTGGCCTGATTTAGGACATTATCTAAATTTACCTCTAGTATAAACAAGATTAATCAAAATACATTAAAAAATACAAAAATAAAATCCACTCATGATAAGCACATGATAATGGAGTTTGGCAATGCATACATCTCTAGGTTCACTTAAGGTATGAACCGATCCATTTAATTTAAAAGTGAGTACATGTATAATTAATAATTATTGTCAAATGAACACTCTAATATTACACACAATTTAATAACAAAGCTTCAAAAAGTCTTGGTAAACCCACAAACAGACCTTCCACCTTACTATCGTGTGAATGCAATCTCATAATCCTATGGATTTCCAAAAAAGGTATATAAAATGGAATTATAAAATTGTCTTCAAAAAATCGTCATAGGGATTTCCACATATCATTGAAATTGTCTCGGAGTTTAGAACAAAACCCTAGTTTACATCGAGAAGTTTGAAGATCTCTAAGTCTTTCAAAACATAAGATGCATGTCGACTAGTCTATATATCAGCCATTACACAATCTATAAAGCTTCACTTTGAGGCATAAAATGACCTAAAATATAGAAAATCAACATATGGCTAGAGCCTCTAGCTCTAGCTCTCAACTCTCAACTCTCAACTCTCAACTCTCAACTCTTCAATTCTGGCTCTCAACTCTTTAGCTCTGGCTCTTGGCTCTCACCTCTAGTTCTTGGCTCTCAGCTCTAACTCTTGGCTCTATTAATGAGCAAGTTAATTTTTTTTTTAATGAATTGAAATTCACCTTTTTCCCCTTTATATACTTGTTATGTGTCTACTTTTTTTATTATAATGATTATACATAATCTTATTTTAATAAATTTCATAATTATACCAAAATTGGTAAAATCTACACTGATTTAGTGCACAAAATTGTTTACCTTGGATCCTTTAGTCAAATCACATAATTTCCAAAAAAAATCACAAAAATGAAACTGAATTTAAATTTTTATCTTATTTTAGCTAGTTATGGATTCAAGGTGATTAACAAACAAGATTAATCAAAATATAAAAAAAGAATGCAAAAATAGAATCCACTCATGACAAGTATATGATAATGGAGTTTAGTTAAGCCTACATCTTTGGGTTTCCCTATAGTATGAACTGATGCATTTCCTTTAAAAGTGAGTACACGACCATGTCCTCACAATTTTCAGATGGACACTCTAAGATTGCATACAATTTGGCAATAGAGATTCAAAAAGTCTTGGTAAAACCATGAATAGAACTTCTACCTTACTATCATGTGAATGCAATCTCTTAATCCTATGTATTTCCACCAAATGTATAAAAAATTAAGTTATAAAATTATTTTGCAAATATCATCACAAGGATTTCAACATACCATTAAAATTTCCTTAGAGTTTAAGACAAATCCCTAGTTTACACCAATAAGTGTAAAACTCTCTAAGACCTTCAAAACATAGGATATATACAAACTAGTCTCTATATTGGCCATTACACAATATACAAATATTAACTTTGAGGTATAAAATGACCTCAAATATAAACACTCAGCATATGGCTAAAACCTCTAGCTCTAGCTCTTGGTTCTTGGATCTCGACTCTTCAGCTCTAGCTCTCGACTCTTTGGCTTTGGCTTTGGCTCTTGGTTATTGAATCTTATCTCTCAGATCTTAGCTCTAGAAATGAGAGTTTTAAAACTTTTTTGAATGAATTTAAATGCACCTCTGACCCCTTTATATACTTGTTATGGGTCCACTTTTTATGATTGGGATGATTATCCACAATCTTATTTTAATAAATTTTATAATTATCCCAAACCTGATTTTTATGGGATTTTGAATTATCCATTGCATTTAAAAATATGGGGTGATAATTATATCCCAATAAAAGATGAAATATTTTTATCCCCAAATATTAAAGACTTGGGTCAAATAATATTGCCACATCACTTTATTTTCACATCATCGCATTTGACCATAGCTTTGACTGGTAATAACTTGCACATATGGACTCTATTTTTCAAACTGTAAAATGTGCAAGAAAAATATGAATGAGTTTTACACTAGGGAATTGATTTGTAAATATTCTGTGATGGTTAAGTTTTATAATTTGACCATGTTTTACCACCTTTTGACTAGCTTTGACTAAAACTTTGAGCAATTACACAAAGAGCATATGAGCTTCATTTCTGAAGTTATGCATACCATTAGAAATATATCAATGGGACCTTTGAAATGGTATAGGTTTTGGATAAATTTAGGACCTTATCTAGATTGACCTCTAGATCAATATAAAATCCTTAATCATTATATATTTCAAAAGGTATGTCAAGTAGTCTTCAAAAACTGACTAATGACAAACCATAATAAGTATGCTTCCATGAAATTTTAAGCATCGACAATCATATAAGCCCATTTAAACATTGTTACTATTAAAAAATAATTTGACCCTCTAACTACTGGTTAGTTTAATAGCTATACTAAATAACTTAATGACTATCACTTATATTAATAAACACTTTTCAAAACATAACGATTTCACTTAATCCTTTAACAATATAATCATTGTCTAATATATATGAATCTTAAACCCTTGGTCAAAATTAAATCAAATACAATGACATTTTAAAATAATTCTATTGATATATTTTGACATTAGGATATACATTTATTATAATATTATTCTAATTATTATTATTATTACGTTAATATTATAGATCAAATAATAAAATAGAGTTCATCTACAACTTATTATAGAAATGCATACATAAAATCATATCATTATAATAAATATATACCTAATAAATCAATGAGGCTAGTAAAACATATACATATTCACTCATTTAAATAAGCAATTACATCATACAAGATAAGATACATATGACCACAAAATTAAATAAATCTCTCAAACAATTTAACACAATCAAGATCACACTAGAAATCATATTGATAATCACTTAAATTAAAATTAACACAAAATATGTTATATCTATCTATATCAAACAATTTATTAAAAAACATAATATACTTCTATGGTATGTGTATGGGTATCCATTTTCTCTCTTTATCATCTCCCAATGTCTCCATCTACACCACCCAATCTAATGATGTTCTCCCTCCACCACACTTTGAGAGATAAAAATGTCCTCCATCCACCTCACAACAATAAAGATAATTATCCTGAAACACAAATATATCCATAAAATACTTCTATATAAACTAATAAACATGATCATGATGTACATAATATAAAAGTACTTCTAATTCATAAAAATTCATTTATGTAAATTAATCAACATATAACTATCCCCTTATCAATAAATTACATAAAGTTTAATCAAACATTCGTTAATTTAACTATAAACCATAATAATACATGGATCAATAGGTTTTTCAACTTATTGAGAAATCAGGATGTGGCCTCCTTCCCCATAAAGTTGGCTATCATCTCATGACATTATTTTAAACATAAATTATGAGTTTAAAACATTTTATAACAAAAAATAATATAAAATGCAATAACAAATCAAGCAAATGAATGCAAAATTAGATTTTAAAACTCATCATATTCCTCCTAAGTGGAATTATCTTAAAAATATTGGTTCCAAGGTACTGTGTATTTTGACACTTCCCTACTATGAAAACTTTGTTTGTGCATGTCAATAATTATTATTAGCTCTACCATAACCACCCTGGGATCTAGAACCTACGAACCATTCCAATCCAACATATTTGAAAGATTAACAACATACTTTCTAAGATAATATAAATGGAAGACATTATTAAAAAGAGCTAGAGATGATGTCAATGGAATCCTATACGCTATAGTATTGACCACTTTCAAAACCTCAAAGGGTCTCATATATCTTGGTGAATGTTTTGTTGACTTCCTAAACTTAATCAAGCTTTTTTGAAGCTTAACTCATAGAAACACTTTATCACCTATAGAAAACTACCTAGATGTTATTTTTAGATCAGCATAACTTTTATATCTATCATTTGCCTCAAAAAACCTCTTCCTAATTATCCTGAATTTCTCTTCCATTTTAAAAATAATCTCAGGTCTAAATACAACCCTATCTTACCTACACCAACTTATTGGTGTTTTACACCTCTTTCCACATGATGCATGAAACAGATCGATTTTCAATGTTGAGTGGTATGCATTTTTATAAGAAAAATCTACCAATGGAAGGTGTTCCTCTCACTTGTATTACTGATCCGTGCAATCATATGAAGGAGATATTTTAAAACCTGGTTAACTCACTCTTTTTGTTCATCATTTTTAGGTGATAAAAAATGTTGAAATTCAATTGTTTACCTAGAGCTAAATTTAGATTCAACAAAAACCTAGATTTGATCCTTAGATCTTGATCTAAAATGATATTATCTATAAAACCATGCAATTTATACACCTCTTTCATTAATTTATTATCAAGCATAGGTGTACCATCTGTCAAGTTTCTTGGTATGAAGTAGGCCACCTTGGTTAGTTTAACAACTACAAACAAGATCATATCATGGAAGTTATATGATAATAATAACACTTTGATAAAGTCCATACTAAAACCTATCACTTCCATTCTGATATATCATGTGGATATAATAATATAATAGAATATACCTATTCAACTTCCACATGATGACATTCCAGACAATGAGACATAAAATCCACTACATCTCTCTTGATTCTTTTCAAAAAATAATGTGGTCTAAGTTTAGCCATTATCTTGGTTACCCTTGGATATACTAAATATGGGGCATTGTGTATTTTTTTACCACTATGCTCCTTAGATTCTCTCTATCAAACACATTCATGTAGGATCATCACTACTTCCTTGTAGTTATTGATTTGTGTTTTAATTCCTAGAGTCTTTATTGGGTTCTTTTAGTCATTTTAGGTCTCTAGGAAACATTTTTAACTGTTATTTTGTTGTCAAATTTGAATTAATGACCTCTTTAGCATCTTCCAACCAAAAGCTTGATTTAAATTTTCAAATTTCAATGCAAAACTTAAGAGATATGTACCTTGTTCCATAATGCTTTAAAGTTATAATTTGTTGCTTAGGTTATAGTAGGTGGTCAAAGGTGTTCCAAGATTTACATGACTCACATGATGAGTCATCCAATTGAATGGGCTTAAATATAGGTAGTTGCAATGTACATAGGTAGTTAAGACAATTTTGTAATAGAAGCAAGTTTGTAAATGGTTTTAAATAGATTCATTAAATTTATTATAAAGAGGAGGGTTGGATTCAAAGATATAATGTATGTAAACTCTTCATAATTTAAATATAGAGTTTCTTATTTAAAAAAAAAAATTGTTATCAGACCTTGCATAAATGTAAGAAAAATAGTCACTGTGCTAGCAGAATAGGAGAGAATACTTTGTTAGAAACATTTTTTATGACTTTATGGAGTGGTGGAAATATTTTTAATTATGTTGGTGGAAGTATTGAATTTATTTTGAATTAATTTTTCACATATAATTAAGGAAACTTAATATATACCTTTGTATGCTCTATATTATTGACACTATGTGTTTTTGAAATCTAATCAAAGAAATAATTAAAAGGGGAGTTTGTGTTATATGATCATTGAAAACCTATAATAAATATTAATATAATATAGTAAGCATTTAAAATATTTTACATAATGGCAATCAATTATATTTTATGGACATTCTGAGTTATTACCCATAGTCCCTATTTTAAGTGATAAGGAGCAAACTGAGTTAGTAAGTTTGCAAGGAGAAAGTGTGTGACGGTTGAATGATTGTATTTATATAGGGTATATCATACATTAAAAGGTTAAAAATTTATTGATGTAATTCCATACTATTTCTATATGCATTCCAAGAAAAGGGAACATAGTTCTATGGATTTAGGTTAAACTTACACATTCAACTAAAATCTTGTTGAGAAACCTATAACAAAGGTCAATTACTATGAAACTAATGATTTAAGGATAATTAAGATATTATATAGACTTAAATTAACACTCACAATCATTTGAGATGGATTTGGTAGTTTTAATATCTAAATAAACCATTCTTGGGTATAGCCTATTTTAGGTTACAACATAGTTAAGGATAAAATTCATGTGAAAGAAGTTAATAGATTTCATAAGAAGACAATCCACCACTTGGTGAATATGCATAAACATTACACAGTGCTCAAAAACCAATCATATAATTTTTAAATCTTATAAAATGTATGAGAATGGATTTTGACCCTTCTCAGAGATATAGAGCCAATCCAAACCCTATGTTAGGGTTTTAAAAGGAATATGCTTGTATAAATTGATTCCAGTGGTAAACATTTCCCAAACTAGGTCATTAGATATCTTGGAATGGGAGGTAAGTAATTTTAAATATTTTAATTTATTTCTATAATGTTAAGTATGTTTTGAATAGACTATGTTAAAATAGGGTTATAGTAAACCCAAGAGACCTAATTTGAGGACCTCAAAGGATAGAATAAGGGGTTCAAAGAATGAATTAGAGTATATAAATTTTTAAAAAGTAAAATTTTAATAAATTGTTTTCAAAATTAATGATAGTTTGTTGATTTTAGGACCGTACTGTGCTGTATTGTACAAGTAAGTAAATAATTAAAAAGGCTACTAACTAACCAGTGATAGCGGTCTAGAAGTAGACAATGAAAAAAAAGGTTGTCTAAGTGGATTTGGACTAAGTGAGAAGAATAACACAAACCCATTTAAACATGTATTTTATTTTAGGAACTTCATAAAGTTATAATAAATATGAATTTTGTTTTAAATCTATTTGTATTGTGTCACAAAGACTAGTTTATAGATATTATGAAAGGATGATTGTATGAATTCTTTGAGAGAGATGTAAGAATAATAGTAGATGGTGAATAAGGTCTGAATATATTGAGTAAGTTTCTCAAAGAATCTTAGAACATAAAACCAAGGTTTAATATATTTCAAAGGTGCTTGACCTTAAGACCATTAAAGATAGAGACAAAGGGTCTACTGGAATCCAAAGGACGAACATGCCTAATAAGGAGAATAGAGTTAGTTGAAATGTGGAAAATGTATTTATTTTTTTATTAAATAAGGTAAAACTAAATGCATCACTATGCATTATGTGGTATAAGATTAAGAACATTTTGGTTGAGGTATGTTTGAGTTCTTATATGAAGAATTGAATTCAATTTATATATTGTGATTGAGATTGTTAAGATATTGTGTTGAAAGGTTGCATAGAGGTGGTTATGATATTACTAATGAGAATTCAATAATAAGGTTAAGAGGCTGGAGGTTTATGAAGGAGAAGAAAAAATATAAAGGATATATGTGGCAAAGTCCTTAGCTAAGAAGGCTAACAGAAGGAAGATAGTCAATCAGAGCTTGAGAGAGAGAGAAGCTCATAGGTGAGCTTGAGATAGAGATAAAAGTCCTAGAGGTAGGAAAAGAGAATATGATAGAGTCCCAAGTGAGGATAAAGAGAAGAGATTGAATCCAAGAGAGACAGAGAGAGAGTCAAGTGAGAGACCAAGTGAATGGTCAAGAGGATAAGATGGAAGGCTTGTTAAGAAGAGAAGAAAAGTGAGAATGATGAAGGGATTGAAGTGTGAATAATGCCAAAATAATAAGATATATAAGAAGAGGATGGAATCAAAGTAAATATGGATATAGAGAGAAGGAGATAGCTAAGATAAAGGAGATCATGACAAGGATATAAAATATCTTGGAAATGTTGAGACTAAGATTCAGTGTGTGAATAAGGAAGAAGGTGAAATGGCCTCTCGAGAAATTGATAAAAAAAGAGGAGAAGACAAAGGATGAAAGCAAGGTAGCCTAGAAGGAAGTGGGAAATTGATCCTCAAATATTACTGACCAATGATTTATTTGAATGTTTTCATATAGGTGAAGAGTTTCATGAAGTTTTGAAGCATGAGCAACATGATAGAGAAGAAGAAATAGAGTGGATAGTAGAGTATGGTGAGACAATATTGTGTTACCCCAAAGAAGATGATCTATTAGAGGATGATGATGAAGATAAAGAGGTTGTCATAGTTTCATGCTTCATGAAAAATTAAAAAGAGGAATATTTTAATCAAGGAAGCATTGAGGAAAGTGAAGAGGCATCAGGTACTCATTTTTATGTTGTTTATGATGAATATGTTGATGTGAATATTGATGAAGATGAATCATATGAGAACACAATGAAATTAATGAACATGTTGATAGAAGGACAAGAAGGTACTAAAGTAATAAATGTAGTGTTAAACACACATGAGGTGGAAATAATAGAAAATGAAGAGCAAGCACAAGTTGAAGTGTTTTAAAGAATTGAATTACAGTAGGTTGAAGTATTTTTTTTGCACCAATGAAAGATAAAAATGATTTCAATAAGTGTACGATAGAATAATAAAAGATATGGAAGAAAATAATGGAATAAAATGATGATATAAGTCTCATAAGAGACCAAGAGAGCATCATGGCAGCTGAGTTGGCATTGGAGAGAATCTTAATCCAAAAGGAGGAAGATTTGGAAACCAAGGAACAAGGAGAACTCCAAGAGAGAAAGTAGTAGGTGATTTTTATTAACATGTTTTATTCATGTTCAGGTCATTAGAGGAAATAAAAGTAACAATATTTTCCACTAATTGGGAAGATGCAAAGAAAAAGGAAAAACAAGATGTAAAGCAAGAGAAAGAATAAGAGAATGAATAGCAAAGGAGGATCCATCATGATCAAGCATAAAAAAGGTATATATGTTTCACATAGGCCTTGGAATCTAGGTGGAAGAAGGATGCTACAAAGAACCTCAAAGACAAAGCATTTATAACTTTTAAGGAAAGTTTTCATTTACTCCTTAGTAGTATAATGTAGGAAAATCACTACCTCCTTGTAAATATTGATCTATTTTTACATTCCTAGAGTATTTAGTAGGTTTTTTTAGTCATTTTGGGTCTATATGAAACATTTTTAAGTGTTTTTATAATGTTAAATTTTAATCAAGGACCTTTTTGTCATTTTCCCACCAAAAACTTGATTTCAATTTTCAAATTTCAATGTAAAGCTTAAGAGATATCCATCTTGTTCCATAAGGTTTCAAAGTTGTAGTTTGTTTCTTAGTTTGTAGTAGATGGCTAAATGTGTTCTAAGACCTACATGACTCACATGATGAGTCATCCTATTGAGTGGGATAGAAGATAGGTTGTTGCAACGTACATAGGTAGTTAGGATAATTTTGTAATAAAAATAAGTTTTTAAATGTTTTTGAACAAAGTCATTCAATGGATGAGAAAGAGGAGTGGTTGGAGTCAAATATATAATATAAGAAAACTCCCAAGAATGTAAATAAATAGTTTCTTATTTGAAAATAAAATTGTTATTAGACCTTGCATTTTTCTAAGCAAAATAGGGATTGTGCTAGCAAAATAGGAGAGGATAATTTGTTACAAACATGTTTTATGCCTTTATGGAGTGGTGGTAAGTTTTTTCATAATTTTTTTATAAGTATTTAATTTATTTTGAATGGATGTTTCATATATGATTAAGAAAACTTCATACAGACCTTTGTATGCTCTGTATTATTGACATTGTGTGTTTTTAAATCTAGGAAAAGAAAGAATTCAAAGGGGAGTTTGTGTTTGGTGAAAATTGATAACTTATAATAATTGGTAATTTAATATATTAAACCTTTAAAATATTTTACATAATGATATTTGGTTATATGCCAAGGACATTCTAAGTTATTTCCCATAGTCCCTGTTTTCTATGATAAGGAGTAAACTGAGTTGGTATGTTTGTAAAGAGGAAGCATGTGAAGGTTCAATGGATATATTTATATATGGTATATCATATATTGAAATTTTATTAATTTATTTTTGAAAATTTATACTATTTATATATGTATTCCAAGAAAAGGCAACATAGTTCTGTGGATTTAGGTGAAACTTACACAATTAAACACACTCTTTTTAAGAAACCTAGAATAGAGGTCAAGTAGTATGAAACTAATGATTTGAGAATCAAGACACTTCAATAGACCCAAATTAACAATGATAATCATTTGAGATGAATTTGGTATTTTTAATATCTAAATAAACCCTTCTTGGGTAAACCCTATTTTGGGTTAGAACATAGTTAAAGACAAATTTACATGAAAAAAGTGAGCATAATTCTTAAGAAGACAATCCATCACTTGGGAAAGATGCATAAACATTTCATAGTCCTATAAAACTAATCACATAAGTTTGAAATATTATAAAATGTATGGGCAAGGATTTTGACCCTTTTTGAGTCTTAAAAGCCAGTCCAAAACATGTGATAGGGTTTTAGAAGGAATATGCTTATATAAATTGATTCCACTAGTTAGTTTCTAAAAATTGGTCATTAGATAGCTTGTCATGGATGTAAGTAATTATAAATGTTTTGATTTGTTTCTGTATTGTTATGTATGTTTTGAATAGACTATGTTAAAATAAGGTTATAGGATACCCAAAAAACCTAATAGAAAGACATCAAAGGATATAAAAAGGGGTTTAAATAATGAATTAGAGTATATAACTTTGTGAAAAGTAAGAGTTTGATAAAGGGTATTCAAAATTAGTACTAGTTTGTTGATTTGGGACTGTACTATACTGTATAAGAAAGAAAACAACAAAAAAAGGCTTCTAACTAACCAGTGATAGTGGTCTAAGAGTAGAGAATGAAATAAAAGGTTGTCTAAGTGGATTTGGATTGAGTGAGAAGATCAACACAAACCCATGTGAGCATGTATTGATTTTAAGAACTTCATAAGGTCATAATAAATATGGATTTTGTTTTAAATCTAATTGTATTGTGTCAAAAAGACTACTTTAATAGATATTATGAAAGGATGAGTGTATGAATGCTTTAAGAGATATGTAATAATTATAGTAGATGGTGAATAGGGTTTGAATATAGTGAGTAATGTTTCAAAATAAGCTTATAACATAAAACCAAGGTGTGAGATATTTCAAATGTGCTTTACCTTAAGACCATTAGAGATAGAGATAAAGAGTATACTGGAAACCAAAGGACAAACAAGTTTAGTAAGGAGAACAAAACCTATTGGATTGTGGTAGAGGTAAAAGGTGATTGTATTTATTTTTTTAATTAAATAAGGACAAACTTGATGTAGATCTCTACATCACACATATATCCTATCATTATAATGCATAATACCATCACTCTCTATCATGAATATTTTATACCTAAGATTATAAGCATTCTTAGATAATGATTTCTTAACTTGATCATAGAATTTATCTATTGGAAAGAATCTAATTACCTAATCTTAGAAAGTACTCATGTTAGTATCCATGACTATTATGTACCTCCTAAGGCTTAGAGCATTAGTTATTCTATTCTCCTATCCTTTGATATAATTAATATCAAAGTCATAATTAGATAAGAACTCTAACCATCCTCTTTTACAATCATTCAATTTTGGGTGGGTTAAAATGTACTTGAGTCCCAAATTATCATTCTTGAGCTTAAACAGTTTCCCCAATAGATAATGACTCCAAACATGAAAAGTATGCATAATTGGAATAAGTTTAAGTTTATTTTAGTTTCCTAGACTCATAGGATACCATTGATCCATCCTACATAAGAACTCCTCCAATTCCATCCCTAGATGAATCAATGATCACTAAGAATTGACCATTAGTATTAAGAACTCTTATCAATGGTGTTAAAATAAGCCTTATTTTTAGTTCCTAAAAGGCTAACTCACACTTATTTGACTAGATGAAACTTTGATTCCTCTTTTGAGGAGAGGTAATTGGATTAGCTATCTTAGATAAATTCAAAATGAATTTCTTATAATAGCCTACTAATCCCAAAGAACTTCTTACCATGTGGACATTATTTAGTGATGTCCACTCCATTATGGCTCTTATCTTTATTATATTTAATAAAATACCATCCACAAAGATAATAAGTCCTAAATACTACACTTTATTTTTAAAAAATTCAAACTTAGATAGCTTACCATATAATATGTGATTTTTCAAACATTGAAAAACTAGTTTTAGATGCTATAGGTGATCTTCCTCATCCTCAAAATAAATGATGGTGTCATATAGAAATACCAAAAAAAAAATATTTAAATAATATATCAACACACTAATCATAAGATTCATAAATGTTATTGGAGAATTTGTCAATCCAAATGGAAACAATATGAAATCCTAGTGCCTATATCTAATTCTAAACATTATTTTTGGAATATCCTCTTCATGAATTCTTAACTAATGATACCTTATTATAAGATCAATATTAAAAAATACTATTTCCCCTTAAATTTGATCAAAGATATCATCAATGCATCATAACATATATTTATTTTTTATCATTTCTCTATTCAACATCCTATAATCTATACACAATAAAAGAGTGCCATCCTTCTTCTTGATGAAAAAAATTAGTGCATCCCATGGTGACAAACTTGGTCAAATCATCCATTTCAATAAAAAATCCTAAATTTGTACCTTTAACTCAACCAATTTAGTGGTTTTCATTTTGTATGGTGCATTAGTATATGGTTATGATATAGTAATGATATCAATCAAGAAATCAAACTCACACTTGGTTGGGAATCCTTGTAATTCTTATAGAAATATGTAATGGAATTTTATTTAAAAGGGATAATATTTGATACATGGTTTCTTATATTCATATATTTCATTTATCTTAATGATAAATGTCTTAAATCCATTCCTTTGAGCTTTCTTTAGTTGAATTATATAAATTTGACTTAGCTTCAACTCTCATCTCTAACCCTAAAGTTCTATCTGATTTCTAAAATCATCTTGACACTCAACCTTATTAATATAATAATGAACCTTGGCTTATGCTTTTCAAGCCAATTTAATCGTATTATCTCATCATATGATCCCAATGATGCTACAAAAATATCCACTACTATAGTAAATTTAGGCAACCTAATTTACACATTGACTAAACACTTATCAACTTTGACCTTTAACTCATTCCCATACTATACTGACCATGTAAATATCATAACTCTAGATTTTATAGACAATTTACTAAGAATTATAGTATTAATGTAACATTTTGTAGCTCTTGTATCAATAAAAATAGAAATTGGATGATCAAACAAAACACTTGACAGTTCTATGGGCAAAGCTTGATACTCAGCTTGATGATTGTCGACTATTGCATGAAATTATTACTAGAATGTGCATTTATAAAAAGTAGAACCATTTTTCTTCAACTTGTCCTAAGGACATTCTTAATCATAATGGTCACCTCCACATATTAATAAACCTCCAATAGGTCCTTTTTTATTAGATTATTGGTTTCCTTTGAAACCACCCTTAAAATGAGTACCAAGTTTCCTATTCTTTGAAACGCTATTAAACTTCACATTATAATTATTGAACTAAAACTTGGAGTTTATACTCATTTGCTTCCTGTTTTTATTTTGGAAAGTTGGTTTTGAACATTCAAAATTCTTTTTAAACTTATCTCTAAATTAGGTAATAGATATAAGTTTGTGTTCATAATTGACAACCTTATCAAATAATTGATCCATAGTAGATGGATCATGTATTTCTACTTCACAACCAACTTGGGGTTTTAATCTCATGATTAATTTCCCAATTATAAACCTCTAATCGACCTAATATTTAGGTACATACTTATGGATCTAGGTGAATTTCTCCCAATCATTCACTAATAAATCCCCTTGCTTAAAGTTCTTAAAATCAATAATATTTTGATCAAATTATAGATTTAGAATCCATCATGACCTAAAAAATGTCACAAAGTATTCCAATGTGGTGGTGGTTGAGTCAAGGTTCATATAGATTTTATTGTTTTCCCACCAAGTTTTTGCTTCACTGGCAAGCTGATAAGCTCCACGGACTAATTTCATGATTTCAGAGTAATTTTGAATCTAAAAATATTTCTCCATTTCCTTCAACCACATTTAATTTAAGCTCTATATCATAATACAATTCTATCAAACTTGGTTGGACTCACCTTTTTCATATCCCATGCTAACTCTATAGCTACTCAAACTCTCACATCATATGGCACTTCCTCATACCTTTGTTCTTGAATATATTCTTGCTCATTAGGATGGCCTTGACATTCCTCTTGATCATTCTCCTTTTAATATCCATGCACTTCTTATTCTAGGGCCATGATTTAGTCCCTAGTCTCTTACATGGTTGTGAAGATTTTGTCCAACTTTGTAGCTTGCTCAGTGGCAAAATGATTTGAATAAAAAAGGGGTTCAGTATTCAAATCACCCTCACATCCTCATATAACATACACCATTGTTATTATTATTAATAGTAAAATAAGTTTGCATTATCAAACACATTAAGTGCTAGAGTTTTAGCCTTAGATTTGATACCATAATGTCAAAATCTCACTAGTTTTTACCAAAATATAGTATTTATTTTTTTAAATTAATTACACATATTCATCTTATAGATTTAACCATGAGAAATATAATTAGTGATATTTAACTTAATGTATTTATTTATTTTTCCATTATGTTTATAGTTAATCCACTTATCTAAGGATCACCATGAACATATATAATAATCATGAACAATGTTTAATAAATATTAAATATTGCATCTAAATCATAAATGATATAGTAAAAATTTAGCCATGGCTAATACAATATTACAAAAACTAATATAGAATTATAATTAATAAATTCTAATTTTTTTAGCACTATTAATATCTCAAATAAAAATACATGATACAAATATCCATGGAGCATGAATCGCCATGACTCAGTGGTCTCTATGACTCAAGTATCAATCTATAATCTCAAATGTAGTCTCTCATGTATTACTCTAGCTAGGAGGGAGAGAATCATTTGAGTTATTTTAAACACCAACCATGGACCACAAATACCCTATACTATATCCCAAAAATTGGGATGGTCCTCCCTTCATGGATCAATAGATAATGATGGTGAACGAATCTAGAGTGACAAACCATAACCTGTGTGTTTGCAGATATCCAATACATAATGTGTACCATAAATAAATTTGTTATAAGATTATATCTCACTAATATGAAACCTATATCAACATATTAAATGATAATTTTTAACTATAAACATTACTTTGGCCAAATCTTTCAATAATTAATGATCTCTAGGATTAGTCATTTTCATACACACCACTCAATCAGATTACACCTCATCACGAATTGATGGTGTTAATTAAGCTAGTGGAATCCATCCACTACATATTTAGTGTCATAAATTAAATATTTGGTTAATTATATAATAATATAAAACCAATAATTTTAAACATAATATTCCTTATCAGTAGATAAAAGTATGCTAAGTACAAAAATAACATTTACATACATTTAGTCCATCAAATGAAATGTAATGAATCTAAGATTAACTAATTTATTATAAAATAATTACTTATAGTAATATACATTACTCAATAGTGAAAATATTATCTGGGTAAAAATCATATCTAGACTAGAACTTACTAAATATCAATATATAACAAAAAAAATTATTTCCTCAACTTCTCATATAATACCCACAAATTATTTCTTGTTCATATTTCCCAAATATATCCAAAAGCCAATCATTGAAAAACTTAAAAATATCGATATTTAGCATTTAAATTTCTTAAATTTAAAACTTTAGATAAACATCAAACATATAACAAACACCCATAATTCTTTGTTATGTGAAAATACTATTCACAAATACTAAACCACGCATAAACATCCCTCTATGGAATATATTTTCTGATTTACTATATGACTATAAAAGCACATATATATTCCATATATTTATGCATATATTAAAAAAACATAATTTAAGATTAAGAAAGTATTTAATAAATATTAAAAGTGTGCATAAGGTATATTCTCCTAATTTTTTTAATCATTAAATCTAACATAACACATTCATATTTATTGTTTCATCTAAAACCCCATCATCAAATATTTCATACTTTAGTGGTTACACTATAATAAGTTCAAAATTAAAATAACTTAATTTTTTATCATTTCAAACATAACCATCATGACTTTACTAATTCCTTTTTAATTCAAAATACACAATCAACACACTATTTCTATTTTTTGAATGTTTAGTCTATAGTTCAAACCAAGACTTAAGGGTACCTAGTATATAATTATATATTAATATTGTATACACAACTGAATAAAATAACATATATCATTATCAGATAATGATATACAGTCAAATGAAATTAAATATATAATGAATAATCAACTATTTGACATAGTCAAATGATAACTAAATACAAAATTGAAGGATTTATCCTAATAATATTCATTAATGACAAATATGAAAGTGAAAAAATAAAGAAATAACAAGACTAAGTGACCTCTCAAGGTGAAAAATAAAAATGAGACAAGAATTTTAAAGTGGAAAACTAAATGTATCAGTGAAAAACCCATGTGATCTTATCAGAAGGCTTGCTACCAAAATATCCTTAAATACCAGATTGAATCAAGAACACAAGAGAATAAGAGAGAGAGATCTATGAGTTTCTAGTGAATAAATGAGGAGAATAAATACTCTTTTATAGAGCTAGAGTAAAATAATATGAGTTACAAAAAATCCCATTATTATCTTAGAATCCTCTTATGTGTATTCCACTTGTGGCTTATTCCCTTAGAGAGTAGAGGGAAGTATATGTTAATTGGTGGAGGGAGAGTTACATGAAATTAACTCTCAATAAGAAAAGTGGGTCAAAGATGTGAGTGGCACATCATAAATTTATAAATAAAATATATTTATAAATATAATAAATACACATATAACTTATAAACCTAGACAGGACCCAAATAAAATTACTTCTCCAAGACTCCCCGTTAAGATCAATTGGGTTTTATAAAGTGGAGAGAAAATTTTGTAAACAAATAAGGTAGTTTAAATTACATAATAATACCCCTTAATATAAACTTCCTTCAAGAGTAATTAAAAAATTTTAGAGATGAAATAATATAAGGGTCGTCAATATTTGCAAGGAAGTGTGATCTCCAAGAATCTCCAAAAATACTCTTTAGAAAATGTGGTCAATTCACAATGAAACACAGACCAACAAGGAGTATTGATATATAAAACCTAAAAGATAAATATGATAACACCAATCTTTTAATTTAAGTAACCATTATGCCAAAAATATGATCTACATATATAAAGTACTAAAAGTAGATGTAAAAGCAAATTGAGCTAAGACAACTTCCATCACAAAGTCCGTAAAGCTTAAAAAAAATTAGTCAAAATTATATAAAAAATAAAATATCCTTTGAAATAAAAATCAAGGAGTGAAATAAAATATATGAGTATCAAAATGGAGACAAAGAACATTTGTCACTTGAAAAAGATATTCTGCATGAACCATTAAAAAAATTATCACAAGAAGACATATCGAGGTCTCTAGAAGACTCATCATTTTTAGGAATCCAAATATTTTTATCCTTAGAGGGAGTAAATATATTAATTTTCAAATAATACAATGTGTCACGTGTAGATTTACCACAATATTTACATGGGTGTAATTTCCAACATTTAGATATATGATGCCCATGTTTTTCATAATGCATACAAGGTTAAAAATTTTAAACAAAAGAATGAATATTAGTAGTATAATTAGAAGAAGTTGAATTATAAGTCCCTTAATGTGGATAAAAAAAAGATTCTTAATTTTCATTAGAATCAATAAAATCAATAAAACTGAAACCTTTACAATTTACTTTAAAAATATATGAAATAAGTTCAAAAATATCCGTTACACTCTTACTAATGCAATAACATCAGGTAAATATATGTAAACACGAACATGGGAAAATGTGTCTGGTCTCTTATCATTATCCTAAATCCATTTGATTCCTTATAATATTTATTAGTTATCTTATTTTATATGTTCTTTGGCTTGGGAGAGTTTCCCACCAAAACTCCATTTTTGAATATTTAAAATGTGTAAGTGTGCTTAGGAGTGTTTTGGTGTAATGTCAAGGAAAGTCGTGTTAGAAAATGTTTTTATAAGTTCCTATATGAGTCTGTGTGGGTGTAATTAGGTCTCTTGTATACATATCATGGGGAAAATGATATAACCTTGAAGCATTGAATGTGTTTATCATATCTAGGTAGTTGGCATAAGAGTTGTTTATTCAAGAAAGTAGTTACCTTGATTGTAGAAGTGGGAAATGAATGATTTTTTTTATTTAAGTAGATGGTAGACTCATGGGAGAATTTATTTAGGCACTAATTATAGGTGAAGAAGAGGTAGAGGTACAAATTGGAGGAGGAGTAAGTGAAAGATGAATAACATTGCACTCTGTTTACAATGACAATGTTATAAATGTAAGAGAAGAAATCAATGAAAGATAGTCCATTTGAAATATATGATTCTTGTAAATTTTTATTTATCTAATATTGTGGGTTTTATTGATATATTTAAATCCATAATATCTTTGACAATACTATTCTATAGTTTAATTTGGAAAGACTGGTGAATGATCAATAATTCTATGTTTATTTATTGAAGCCAAGAGGCTAATGACGAATGGAACTATCTAGTAAGGTGTAGTTCATATAAATGTAATTTTAAAATATAAGAATAAATTTCTATGGTGTATTAAGTCATATATACATCTGTGTTTTCTTCTAATAGATCTAGGGTTTAAGACAGACTGTGTGTGTGTGTGTGTGTGTGTGTGTGTGTGTGTTCTCTATTTACAAGAACTATCAAGAAAGCTATATAAGATCCTAAAAATGGATTATAAATAGTTGTTTTGTTAATGAGATGGTGTAAAGGGATATCCTATTATAATATAATATTAATGGAGTGTTTAAAAACATAAATGGAGTAAATGTGCATCATATCTCTATTTTAAACTTTCATAGGTAGTCTGTAATGGTAGAACATTATGAAATTCAAGGTAAAAGAATGAATAGGAAGTAACCAATAAAATTTAATGTTTAGAAAAGTTGAAGATAGGCTATATATAACTTATTATTGTATTTTTTAGGTTTAAAAGTGAAAATAGAATCATATAATCAAATTATAATCCTTTTAGGTTTGTAACGGTCTTTGAAAACCCTAGTGTAGAGTTAGAAACTAAAAAGTCAAATAACTAGTGTTTGGACTGGTGAAATTGAATGAAACAAGGTAGTTCGATGGGATTTATATCTAATAAATATATTTTTAGGGTTAATTACCTATAATACATTTATAAATATGAAAAAATGAGATTGTGTTGTAGATAGGGGTAACTAAGCCTAATAAGGGCTAATTGTAAGAGGAATAGGTGAACAAATAGGTGAAGACAAATTAGTTGGACCTTTAATCTTCATGGATAGATAAAAGATGATAGAGTGTGGTTTAAAATATCTTTAATTTATCAATAACAGGATATAGCTATCTATATTAATTCAAAAAGTCTAAAAAAGGCTACTAAGAGAGAAGAGTGGTTGAAGATTTGAGAAGTCAAGAATACAATTAATCTTGAAAGAGGGGTTAATTTGAATTGAAATAAGTTTTTTAAGACTAAGAAAGGCTATCTAGGTTGATAGATTGTCTTCATGAGTTGAAGAACAAGAAATGAGGTAAACTGGATATTGAGAAGCTCATAGACTAGTTAAGACTATTGTGTGTTATGTGAATGAAAATGAGTGAGAAGGTGAATAAAATGAGGTGAATGTATGAGTATGATGGGTTTAAATGAGTCTATAGTTATATTATAATACTAAAAAATGATTAATAAAAGTATCATGACTGACAATGTGGTTAAACCTAGTGAGAAGGTGATGGACAAGAGAATATTGATAAGACTTATGATGCATGAATAGATAGACATAAGTATCATAGTCACAAAGTAGGAAATGAAAGAGGTCTCTATATGATTTGGTATCAGATAAACATATTCATGGGGTAGAATTTAAGGACAATTTACAAATAAAAGAGTTACATGGTGATTTTGTTTTCATTTGGTGTCTTTGATATATTCATGAGATAGTGTTGATGGTATGAGTGAAAGGTAAGAATGTGGTAGGTAGCCTTGAAGCCATTCATGCTTGATAGTGTGATATAAATATTAGAAATATCAAGATTGATATAAATAAGAGATTTGAGAGTGAGAAAGGAGTTCTAATAAAATGATAAAAGAAAGAGATAGACCCAAGTGAGGTCATAGAGAGAAGAGAGACCAAAGTGAGAGGTCGTGAGTGGAAAGTAGAGGAGACTTGTCAAATCAAATAGGTCCAGGTGAGACCAAAAGATTAATATGATGATAGAGAAAGTAAATATGAAATAGGGAATGAGTGAGAATATATACCACAAAGATAGGAACGTGCAAGAAGACACCAAGAGAAGAGAGATGGAAAAATATATGATAGAGGTAAGGTAGTAGTTTGATAAGTTACTAATAATAATAGATAAATTGAAGGAAAATTATAACCCATACTATGGATGGGTCATCATAAATAATAAACTCAAGTGGATAATAAGGCTAAAGATGAATAGAATAAATAGGAAACCCATGAGAGAAGAAAGGGATCCAAAAATGCTATGTATTTAACTTAAGAGATAAATGAAGAGGGTTTGGGAGAGTAATTAACACAGTGAGAAAGAAGATGAATTTGAAAAACACCTTGATATGGATGAGGTAGGTTTGAATGAGAAGAGAGAATTTATTTTCATATAGCTAGGTGGTTGGAAGGACACAAAATAAGAAGATCAGTTTGAAGGCCTCATTAAAGGCTTAGAAAGAGAGGTAGAATCCATTCAAGGAGATCTAAAATATAATTATTTGTTTGTTTATGATAGTCAATAGAAATTGGAGGAAAAAATAGAATCATTAAAGAGAGCCTCACATGGTGAAACAAAATAAAATGTAGAGAAGGTACATGTTTCAATAGATGAAGTCCACATGATAGAGGACAAAGAGCATGAAGAAGAAGCTTTGATGGTAGTAGTATAATAGATTGAAGACATAGAGTATTATGAAATCTTATGATTTAGTGATGTAGTAGGTAGGAAATAAATTTACTTTGTTTTTTTTAAATAAATAAAATGATAGCATGGGAAGATGAGAGTCAAATTGTAGCAATAGTGTTTTCAGGCATACATAGCCCATGTGACAAAGGAAAAACTTTAGGTGTGAGTGTACATCATATATTAGTTAGTACAATCAATTAGTCCAAGAAATAATGAAGAATAGTATTTAAAAGAGGAAAACAAGCAAGAAAATAGGATGATAAGTTGAATCATGGAGGACCTGAGGTAGAAGAGGATGATACAAATAACACGAAATGGAAGACAAGGAAGAAAAAGACAATAGTTCATTTGAGTCCAATTTCTTTCATGCCTAGGAGTATGATGTAGGGGCATCAAGAAAATACATGTAAACATAAACTTGAGAAAATGTGTTTGGTCTCTTAACATTCACCTAAAGGCATTTGAGTCCTTGTAATATTCATTAGGTGTCTTAGTTTGGATGCTCTTTTGCTTGGCAGAGTTTACTGCCAAAACTCTATTTTTGAATATTTGAAATATGTGTGTTTAGGAGTGTTTTGGTGTAATGCCAAGGAAAGTCATGTTAGAATTTTTTTTATAAGGTAATAAATGAGTATAGGTTGGCATAGATTGGTATATTATGTGAATATATTAAGTAAAATGATGTAACTTAGGAATTTTGAATGTGTTTACCATATTTAGGTAGTTAACATAAGAGTTATTTTTTCAAGAAAGTAGTTACCTTATGTCTAGAAGGGGGAATTGTATGATTTTTTGGATTAAAGTAGATGGTAGAATCATGGAAGAAGTCAGTTAGAATTTATAAGGATTAAATTACAGGTAAATATGTGGTAGTTGTATAGAGGATGGGAGGAGTAAGTGAAAGATGAAGAACTTTGTACTCTATTTATATTGACAGTGTTCGTAATACAAGAGAAGAAATCAATGAGAGATAGCCTATTTGAAGCATATGATTTTGGTACCTTTGTATTTATCTCATATTTTGTTTCTTATTTATATATTTAAAGCCTTAATATCTTTGAGAATAATATTTTGTATTGTAACTTATAAATATTGGTGAATGAGCAATAATTTTGTGTTTATTTATTCAAGCCCAGAGGCCAATGATGAATGAAAATGTCTAGTAAGGTGTAGCACATATCAAGGTAAATTGAAAAGGTAAGAATACATTTTTGTAGTGTATTAAGGCATAAATACATCTTTGTTTTCTTCCAATATATCCGGGGATCAAGACAGACTATATGTGTGTTCTCTATTTACAAGCATTATCAAGAAAATTATATAGTATCTCAAAAATGGATTATAAAGAGGTGTGGTGTTAATGAGATGGCGTGAAGGGATATAATATTGTAATATAATATGAATGGAGTGTATAAAAACTCAAATGGATTAAATTTGTATCATAAATCTATTTTATCCTTCTACAGGTAGACTGTAATGGTAGAACACTACAAAATTGAATGTGAGAGCATGACTAGGAGGTAACCAAGATAAGCTAAAGTTTAGAAAAGTTGGAGATAGGCTAGACAAAACTTATTCTATATGTTTGGATATTTTAAAGTTATAATATAATAATATAATCAAATTATAATCCTCTTGAGATTTTAACAGTCTAAGAAAACCCTAGTTTAGAGTTAAAACCTAAAAAGTGTAATAACTAGTGTTTGGACCAGTGAAATTGAATAAAACTTGATATTTTTATGAGATTTGGAATGAATCAAGATAATTTGAGTATTATAAACCTGTAAGACATCTGTATGTTTGGAAAAATGAGACTGTGTTATAGATAGGGGTAACTATGCCTAATAAGGGCTAATTGCAAGAGGAAAAGGTGAACAAATTGGTGACGGCAAATGAGTGAAACCTTGAAACTTCATGGATAGATAAAACATGATATAAGGTGGTGGAAAATAGTTATAATTTCTTAATAATAGACTATACCTCTCCATATTAATGTAAAAAATCTCAAAAAAGGATACCAAGAGAGAAGAGTAGTTGAAGGTTTGAAAAGTCAAGAAGATAATTGAGGTTAAAAGAGGGGTTAAGTTGAATTTAATTTTATTTTTTTAATCCTAAGAGAGGATATCTAAGTTGATAGATTGTCCTCATGAGTCAAAGACCAATAAATGAGGTAAGTTTGGTCTTAAGAAGCTCGTGGACTAGTGAAGACTAGTGTGTGTGAGGTAAATGAAAAAGAGTGAGAAGGTCAATAGAATGAGGTGAATGGATGAGTATGAAGGGTTTAAATGAGTCTAAAGGTAAAGTATAACAATGTAAAGAGGCTTAGTAAAAGGATCATGAATGAGAATGTGGTTAAACCTAGTGAGAAGGTGATGGACAAGAGAAGATTCATAAGACTTATGATGCATGGATAGATATATTGTAGGTATCAAAGTCATAGAGTAGAGAATTAAATAGGTCTATGCATCAAATACCAAACCCACAACCCAAATAGCCCATAGATTTCATGATTTTGAAGCTAGGATGGTAGAAGTAGTGTGTACAAGAGTTTGAATTTGTTTTAAAACACAATGTGATTTATCATCCTTAGAACAACTAACATTAAGAAAAGTTACAAATTGGGAATTTAGAGCATTAATAGAATTTTTCATAGACTCAATATGAGTAGTAAAAGAGTTTTGTAAATTTAATAATATTGTCATTTTGAGATTTGATTTCATGTTTACGAGCAACAATTTCTTCTTTTTTAAATGTGTTTGATGTGAAGCATTTTTAAATGCTAAAAAATGCTAACTTAAATGAAATTTAAATAAAATTTGAGAGACAAATAATATCATCAAATGCTAAAGTACTAATTTGATTAAAAAAATCTAAAATTAAATAAAATTAAATAAAATGAGATATTTTGAAATTACACTTCAAGGTATAAAAAAACCAATAGAGTTAAATTAAATCATTTAAAAATTTGAAGAAAATGAATAAATTAACTTATTAATGTAATTCCACAACAAAACACACTAAACTAGAATTAATTGATATTTTTTTTAAAAAATCCCACTTAACTTGTCATTCTATTAAACCCTGAAAGAAATTCCAGAAAAAGGAAATAAAAGGCATTACTTATTAAATTAAATAATGAGATTAAACTCATTTATAAAATACTTTTAAGTTTTATATAAATAAACTAAGATCACATATTTTAAAAAAAACAATTAATGCCAAAACATCAAATTAAAAACATGAGTTGAATTACCTTACTTTTGGAAAATAAAATAATCTCCTTTTTTTAAAAAGTAATAAAAGTCTTTTTTTAAGGGAGAAAATACAAAATACCATTAAAAATGGAAAACCTTTCCATGTCGGGGAAAAGTTAGAGATAATTGTTTATTAGTTCTTTTAAAAGATATTAGAGGTTGTGTGACATCTATATCTTTTTAAATATCAAAAAACTCTTTAGCAAAAAATAAATATAATACATTTCATTGTAAGGCCATTGAGAGCTATGATGGTGAAAAAGAATGGAACTGTTTCTATGCTATATTTCGCTTTCTACATTCAAAGAGAGAAATAAGAAACTAAGAAGAATGGTCTAAGGCTAGAAGATACCCAGATGAGGTCGTGTGCACCATAATTCAGACGATGTGAGAACCCCTCTTTGGTTGTGGAGGATGACACCTACAAAAGAGAGAGACTAAAACAAAGAAGGTGTTAGATGAGGAGATGGTGGGCTGCCAAGCAAAAGCTTGATCCCAGAAGTACAATGACTTCCTTAAGGGGTATAAACCCACTGATTGATAAAAGTAATGTTTGATAAAAGGTAGAATGATAAAAGACTAAAATGATTAAAGATTGAAAAGGAAATGGAAGCAAATGCTTACCTGAATGTTGTTATCAGCCTGGTCACAGTCATTGACGTCAGTGGTCCTACCGGTGTCAATTGTCAAGGTCTGCCGATGTCAATTAGTCTATCAACATCAGTGGGGGCAGTGGTCTCTGCGGCCAGCATCGGTCGGGTCTGTGGTCTGTGGATGGGTCTGTGGTCTATAGACAGGTCTAAAAAGGGGTCTAAATGAGATTTCATGATGTTTGGATGGTCTGAGAGAGTCTGGTTTTGGTTAATGGTTTGTGCAGAGGTTTGGGTAGAGTTGCAGGGACAATGGATAGAGTGTATGGTCAGACAAAAGACAGAGGCAATAGGGAGACAGAGAAATAAGGATTCAAGTTTGGGCTAACAGAGGTTGCAAATGGGTAGAAGGCTGAATAATAGATGAATTAAAAGAGATAGTGAAATGAAAATAGTAGAAAATACTTACCTCATATCTATTAGAGAAGGAATGTTACAGACTGCTTGTGCTTGTTGTTGGTGCTACTGGTGTGAAGGCCCTGTTGCTAGTGGAGTGGCTGAGGTAGAGTCCCTATTGTGCTTACTGGTGTATAACCTTGCTGTGTGTACCTGAGGGAGAGAGTGAGAGGTCTGGTGGAAAGATTAGCTGATTGATTGATAGATTATAAGATTCCAGAGTCAGATGAAGAGCAGGGGTGAAGGGGGGATAACGGATGCAGAAAACCATTATGAAGGAAATTGATGCCGGCAATACTACCGACATCGGTCAATAGTTGACTGATGTTGATGGCTAAAAGGTAGGAAAAAGGCTAAAAATAGTCTTTCGTCCATTTTCCCAACTGTCGGGTTTAAGTGGCAGGGTAAGAAATGGTCGAGAGGGGTTAAATGGATGTGAGGATGAGGAATAGGTCATAAATGGGTCATGGGGGGATGAAGGGAATCCAAAGAAGGGCATCCTAGGGTGGTGAGGTGGCAAGGGAGAGAGAATTATTAACTTAAAATAAGATAATTATTTCAAATTAACAAGACATGGGTTAGGAGTGGTGAAGTGGACCAAAGGGGACTAAAAGGGGGAGAAAGGACCAAGGGGTAGACACGATTTTGGTGTCTATATTTGCCCCTTTTTGTCTTGTTGGTTGTTCTAGACAAACTGCAAGACAAAAATAGGAGTTGATGGCCCCAAGTGTGAGATGAGATTGATTTCATCTTGTTGGTTGTTTGAATGAACTGTAAGACAAAAATAGGAAGAGGTTGGTTGCCCTAATTATGGATGAGGTATTCCCCCTCAAAGTAGGAGTTGAGGGAAGGGAACCTGAAATCAGGTGCTAATTTGATAGAGAGTGGATGAAGATGGTGAAGATGGAGTGTGAACACTGTAAAAGTCATGATTGCACGTATACCACTTCACGAGATGGTCAAGTCAAATTGTCACAGGTCGAGGGTCAAGGAGTGCCAAAATTGAAGTAACTAGGCCCCAGCATTAGTCGTAGCTGATTGGGTTATTCAATCTAAGCTAAAGCTCTAATGGTCATCATGTTCCAGGTATCCCAGGCTCAGGAAGTGCTCCCAAAAACATGAAAAAGTCACAAGTAGTGCGGATCAACCGGCTTGCGATCCTATACTTATGAGAGTCATAAATAGTCTGCACACAATTTTGCTAACCAATCATGAGGTAGCATACATGCAAAAATAACCAAGGCAACATGGTCTTGGAAGTGGTCAAGGTCGGCGGAGATAGGCATGATCTCTAAAGTGGTTGGTCGAGATGGGTTGAGATAGATAACTGATCAAATGGATGGGCGAACGAAAGAATGTGGCTGATCTAACCTCAAAACACTGAGTGCTACCTACATAGCCCCTATTGCAAGGCCTCAGGCCAATGTAGTTCTCCCTAAAAGGGAGGAATGGTCAAAGTGGTCGATAGAATTGGTCTTGGTCAAGGTCAAGGTCATGGATTGGTCTTGGTCGAGGTCAAGGTCATGGTCAAAAGGAGGATAGGGTTTGTCCATCAGAGAGACGAATAAACGAGGGTGGTCAAGCTAACCCCAGAAGACAGTCGTGTCATCTGAGTGCTGCTTACATAGCCCTAGTTGTTAGGCGGGCCTCAGACCAATGTAGTTCAGACTAGTTGAGAAGATTGGTTGATGATTGGTGTGGTCATGTGTCGATGAGGAGAAGAAGATGTTACACCCTTTTCCAAATGGTGTATTCTATAACATTGATTGAGGGGTCTTTCATCCCTAGCAATTTTCCATAGTCGTGATGGATGTATGCTAAAAATGAATTGGGTCTATTTATGCTTTAGCAAGTATTGGTTTATGCTTAACATAAATTATGTCTGGTCGATAGTTCCTATGTGTATTATTGTCCATAGAAACTATATGAATGGTCTAGGATAATGTCTGATGCCATGATGTCATGTTGTTGGTCTGAAAATGTTGGGTTGGCTTGGTTTGGATAAATGGTTTGGTTGAATGTGACCAAAGTGTGAAAAAATAAGTGAAAGGAAAATTGCTCTTTCATTGACACAGACCATAATGAGAGCATAGATAGGGGTTGTTAGAACTAAGAGTCCCTGTCATGCATTACGTCATTGACCAGTGTTGTGTTAGAGAAGTAATCGAATCACTTGACATTAAGTGAGCTCAAAGTCCCTTGAGTATGTGATAGGTAGGATATGTGATATGGGAGGATGGGGTAACCCCTTTTGTGGTAGGAATAACCTTGCCCCTTTTATAGGTGACCTGAGAATGACTATGGGCATGTCCATGACTTAAGAACTTGTCAGTCTTTTTTTTTTTTTGACGGTGGACTGATCGATGCAGGAAGTCCACATAGGGATGTTGTTTTGCTTGGTGGTCATATATGTGAAGCTAATCGATGCGGGAAGCTTCAGAAAGAGTGCTATCTATAGCAGTATTTAGTCATAACCATCCTTTGAGGGAGTGGTCTATATTTTTAATTTAAATTCTTTTTGATATGTCTTGGTCTAGCTATCCTTCAAGGGAGTAGTCTAGTAGTACAACAATTATGTAGCTGTCCTTCGAGGGACCAGTCTACATCTAGAGTTTTATGACCTTTGATATGATAGGTATCCCATTTTTGATGTGTTTATTGACTGAAGTTTAGCCATGGACGAGCCTCTAGAGGTTTAAGGGTTCCCTTTTATTAGGACAAAGCATTACTGCTTGACAAAAAGGGTTGACGAATGTTGGGAATCAGGGCTGGAAGGAATAGGAATGACAATGACAAGGGGTTGCTCAAGGGATGAGCTCAAGTAAAATGTCAAGTGATCGAGTACTTGACTAATAATAGAATGGTCGCAGATGCAAGGCATTTAAGGGCTCAAGTTCTAATAAGTCCCTGGGCCATGCTTGTGCATTATGATAAGGTCCGAGTCAATTAGGAGCGGACTTGCCCCATTTGCCTCTTCAAGATTGGTCATGTGTTGTTTGATGTTGGATGGCGATGATTAAGAGGTTGGGTTGAATGTTTGGTTGAAGATTGATCGAGGTCATGATTGATGATTGGTTAGTGTCTAGTCGATGGTCTAGTCACTGGTCTGGTTAATCTCATGGTTAATGTCTGGTCATGGTCAATGTCTTGGTCGAGATTTGGTTGAGGTCTTGGTCAATGTCATGATCGAGGTCTGGTTAAGGTGTGGATTGATTATTGGTTGATGTCTGCTTGATGTTTGTTGATATTTGGTCGATGGTTGGGTTGAAATTGGTATTAGGTTGATGATTAGTCAGATTTGGTCGAGACTGGTTGAAGCTTGGTTGATTGATTGGGTGAAAAGGTTGGTTGATTGATTCGGTTGAGACTGGTCGAGGCTGGGTTGAATATGTAGTCAAGTTTTGGGATTTAAAGAGTGATTGATATTTGGTTGAGACTGGGTTGAAAGGTTGGTTGAGGCTTGGATGAGCGTTGAATTCCCCCAGTGGGTAGGGAGAATGTTTGATAGATTGGTCAAGCTTGGATAAGGCTTGGTGGTCAGATTGACTGTGTTGATGTCGAATAAGGGGGTTAAAGGCAACAAAGGGACCATAGTCTGGCATGGAGATCCTAATTTAAGTGACGAGGTATGATAAGGATGGGTCGGTGTTGATGATTTATCGAAGGGGTGGTCCAGAGGATCCTTGATGAGAAGGGTATCCTTTCTCCGATGTTGATGAGTGGCAGCTTTAAGAGTGCAACAATGCTCAGTGTCATGTCTCAGAGTGTGATGATAGTGGCAAAATTTAGAGTTGTCGAACCAAGATGGTCTTAATCTGAGAATCGATGAGTGGGGCAGTGTTGAAGGATTGTTGATAATGTGGTTGCAAAGAAAGGTGTCATTCCCCAAACATTGGTGAATGACAACCTTGAGGGCACAACAATGCTCAGTGTCATGCCTAGGTGTGTGATGATATGCACAAATTTGAGTGTCATTGAACCAGGGTGGTTTTGGTCTGAGAGATTGATATGGTTGAAGAGGTGGGAGATTGATGCGAGACGATTGCAATAATTGCCGTAATAGTAAGGCATAAAACTTGCTAATGAGTCTACATGTTTTGTTGTAGTGGGGGTTGATGACTTTGGTTTAGGAGGCATTGGTCGATGGACTGGAGGAGATATATGTCTGATAGGTTGAGGAGATAATGGAGGCAACTTACCTCTGTGAGGTATGGGAGTAGGAAGCACTCCCCTTAGGGTGGACTGATGCAGGCCTAAAATTGAAGGTAATGATGAAGGTGGGGGAGGAGTCCTCTGATGTGGTCTAGTGGCCTTCTTTGGTTTAGGTTGAGGGCCACCATTATGTGAGGTGAGGTTAGATATGTGTTTGTGTTTAGATGTGGATGGAGGTGAGTGAGATGTAGCGATCTCAGACAAAAGGCAAGAGGAAACTGTGATTGGGTCTTCTTTAATCGAAATGGGAGGAGAGACTAGGTCTTCTCTTGGTGGAGAAGAAATAGGAGAGTGTGACTCCTCAAGAGGGCAGAGGGCATGGATGATGGTGCCTTCTATTCACGATTGTGGAGTAGGCAAGGTTGGGTCCTCCATTGGTGGGAGGAAGGATGGAGGTGGGCTTAATGGCACTAGCATGGTCAAGGCATCCCCCAATATAAGAGAGGTCGATGGAGGACTAATAGGAAAAGAGGATTCTTCATCCTGTGATGGACGAATAGGGGAAGAAGGGTCTTCCACTTGTGAAGGAGGTTGGTCAGGGACAAGAGGCGAGACCGTGTTGACCGTGTGTATATTATGGTCTTAAGGGTCATTGGTCATGGTCTGGACATTGTTTTGCTTAAGAGAATGGTTTGGGAATGGTTGTCTAAAAATTTTGATATTTTGATTAGGTGGGGCATTTGGGTTATCCAAAATAAGATCCCCCTTGTCGATCATGTCTTGGACTATGTTTTTGAAGGTTCAGCAATTCTTGATGTCATGGCCTTGGATGCAGTGAAAGTGACAGAAGTTGGCCTCCCTGTACCATGTAGGGAGGGCTTTTAAAGGGTTGAATTGAGGTGGTCAGATGGGAGGCAGATTGAGGACCCCCTGCTTGACAAGTTTTTCCAAAATGGAAGCATATGATTCTCCAAGTGGAGTGTATGAATGTTGAATGTACCGTTGTTGGAATTGTTTGGTGATGCTTGGAGATGTAGAGGGTTAAGAGTGATTAGTTGCTGTTGAGGATGGTGATCTAATGACCATAGTGTTGGCCACTCCTTTGGACTTGGAGTTGGTATAAGAAGGTCTGGAAGAAGAAGGGTCATTGGCTCTTGCATTGGTATTACACAATTTGACCTTATCTTCTTCAATGGTGCAAAGTTCAAGCTTTTGAGCCATGATGAAAGCTTCATCAAAAGTGCAGAATTTTTGAATCCACAAGGTAGAAGAGATGTGGCTGGCACATGCTCAATAAAAGAGCTCAATGAGCTTAGGTTGAGGCAAGGAGAAGGAGAGCTAGTTAATCAAGCCCCTCCAACGGGCGACAAAATCGACTATTGATTCATCGTCAAATTGCCTAATGGAGTAGAGGTCTGTGATTGAGACTTGTTTGGTGATATTGATTGAAAAATAGTTGAGAAATAATTGGGCAAGTTGAATGAATGAAAATATAGAATGTCTGGCAAGAGAGATATACCAGTCAAGGGCGGGGCCAGAAAGCAACATGGGAAACGTGCATAGAGGTAACGCATCATCATGCGCTATGAGATAATAGGCATGTCTGAATGCCCGTAGCTATTGTTGTGGGTCTTCCTTACTCTGGAAGTGAGTAAATTTAGGAAGCTCCCACTAGTTTGGATATGGTCGGATAGGGACGAAAGGATGGATGGGTTCATTGCAAATTTACTCATATGAGAGAGCATTGTGTGAACCAAAAATAGAGGTCTCGAGACTAGACATTTTGTCCATCAACATTTTGATGATGTCTGCTGATGGATTGGCGAGTGGAGCACCCCCTAGATTATAAGGTGCTTGGAAGGTATTGAGAGGGGCATATGACGTTGTCGGTTGTGCTTGTAGGGGTGAAACATATGTATAACTAGTCATTGGAATAGATGTGGAAGCTAGGGGTGGTTGCGTCATGAAGGTAGAGGGTAGGAGTTGACTAGATACTACCAAAAGTGGTTGAATGGTGGCACTGGTAGAAGGATAGGTAGGTACTCCTACATTCATGGGTGCAAGAGTGTGTGGAGTCGCGACAATCAAGTCTTGGTATGATGTAGAACTTGGTCAAATTGTGGGTGGTTGAGGGGGTAATGGAAGCACGATGGAGGTTGGTCTAAAAATAGATGGGGAGGCCAAACTTTGTGTATTGGCCATGGTTAGGTTAATGGTAGAGGCAAATGGCTGGGTAGCGGATGGCGTTGATGTCATCACCACTTCACCCGAAAGGTCTTGCATTGGGTTCCTCATGAGATAAATTTGGAGGGCTTTGACGTTGAGGTCCAAGAATCTCTTGAAATCTTGGTCCCCTTCAGGAACGATGGGGGTCTGAGTTGGTGTTAGGCGAGTAGGAGTTCTTTCAGTCTCTGAGTGGAAATCCATTATAGGACTGGTTATGGACGAGGAAGGTAGAAGCGATTGATGGCTAGTGTGGTCAAGAAGGGCCTTAGTTTGACTGCATGTTAAAACTATTCAAGGCAAGAAGGGTCAGGTTCTAGAAACTATGTTTTTTTAGTTTCAGAAACTCAGAATGTGGTTTTTGGCAGAAAAAGGGTCAGGTTTTAGGCTGCTATTTTGGGGAAAATGACTATGACAGTGATCGACGTCGGTTGAAAAACTGATGTCGGTGATAACAGATGGCCGGCATCAATTAGATAACTGATGTCGGTGAAGAAAGGTTGCCAACATCAGTGGTAAAACTGATGCCGGTGACTGTGGTTTCTAGAAACCCAAAATATTTGCAAGTTTTTGGAATAAAAGGAAGAAAATATCCTCACTAACTCAAACAAGCAGATAAGAACAGAAAAGATGAAGAACACAAGCAGGTCCTAAGCGTTAAATCCTAAGAATCAACTTTTAGAATCCTATTGGCTTATGCCTTAAAGTGATGTTTAGGAGGATTGGCTGTCAGAATGGGTCCTAGAAGAGGTAGTCTATGGATGGTTTTAGGTTTGTTTAGGCGCTCAATAGTCTGGGTTAGGTTCCGTACATGGCCTAGTGCTAAGGAGCAAGCTCCCCTCACTTCACGAGCCTAGTGATAAGCTGGTCTCGCTTAGCCAAAATATACTTTCCCTAGAGATTAGACTCTGCCAGATAATAGAGTGGGATTTCCCCTTGGTGAAGAAATCCAAGTGGGATTGCCGAGACGGGTAAGGTATCTGCGGGGGGATGAAATCCTAGTCAGGCCTTGTCTCAGGTAAGTTTTGATGTTTAGTTTGGTGCAAGTGGTTTGGTCATGTAACATCAAGTGAACTACGATTAATTCATGATGCAATTTGTTAATTACTAGGTGTGGACTAAGAAATGCAAGAAAGCAGAAATGATATGCAATGTGTTTTAAGCCCAAGTCAAAATGTGAGTTTGAATGAAAACAAGTTGAGAAAGGGTTGAAGGATATGACTTTTGACTAGTTTGAAATGCAAGAAAAGAAAGAAAGGTTCCTTTTAATCCTACTTATGATGTCGTTTAAAAGAGAATAAAGAGGTGAAAAGGGAGCAACCTAATGCACCTATATGAACAGAAAGAAAAGGAACCCAAGGAAGACCCTAAGGTCCCATCGGGTGTGCCAGAATTTTTCTATGCTATATTTTGCTTTCTACATTCAAAGAGAGAAATAAGAAATTAAGAAGAATGGTCTAAGGCTAGAAGATACCCAAATGAGGTCGTGCGCACCAAAATTCAGACGAAGTGAGAATCCCTCTTTGGTTGTGGAGGATGACACCTGCAAAAGAGAGAGACTAAAACAAAGAAGGCATTAGATGAGGAGATGGTGGGCTGCCAAGCAAAAGCTTGATCCTAGAAGTACAATGACTTATTTAAGGGATGTCAACCCACTGATTGATAAAATTAATGTCTGATAAAAGTTAGAATGATAAAAGATTGAAATGATTGAAGACTAAAAAATAAATGGAATCAAAAGCTTACCATGAATGTTGATGTCGGCCTAGTCACAGTCGTCGGCGTTGATTGTCCTATCGGCATTGGTTGTCAAGGTTTACCGACATCGATTAGTATGCCAATGTCAGTGGGGGCAGTGGTCTCTATGGCCGGCGTTGGTCGGGTCTTTGGTCTGTGGATGGCTCTGTGGTCTCTAGACAGGTCTGAAAGGGGGGTCTGGATGGGTTTTCATGCTGTTTGGATGGTCTGAGAGAGTCTAGTTTTGGTTAATGGTCTGTGCAGAGGTTTGGGTAGAGTTACAGGCACAATGGACAGAGTGTATGGTTAGGCAAAAGATAGAGGCAATAGGGAGATAGAGAAATAAGGATTCAGGTCTAGGCTAATAGAGGTTGCAAATGGGTAGAAGGTTGAATGACAGATGAATTAAAAGAGATAGTGAAATGAAAATAGTAGCAAATACTTACCTCATATCTATTGGAGAAGGAATGTTGCAGACTGCTTATGCCTGTTGTGGGTTGTTGCTGGTGTGAAGGCCCTATTGCTGGTGGAGTGGCTGAGGCAGAGTCCCTATTGTGCTTGCTAGTGTATAACCCTGTTGTGTGTACCTGAGGGAGAGAGTGAGAGGTCTGCTAGAAAGATTAGCCAATTGATTGATAGATTGTAAGATTCCAGAGTCGAATGAAGAGCAGGGGTGAAGGGGGGATAATAGATGCAGAAAACCATTATGAAGGAAACCAACGCTGGCAATACCAACCGACATCAGTCGACAGTTGACCGATGTCAGCAGTTGGAAGGCAAGAAAAAGGCTAAAAATAGCCTTTCATCTATTTTCCAAACTGTCGAGTTTAAGTGGCAGGGTAAGAAATGGTTGAGAGGGGTTAAATGGATGCGAGGATGAGGAATAGGTCATAAATGGGTCATGGGGGGATGAAGGGAATCCAAAGAAGGGAATCCTTGGGTGGTGAGGTTGCAAGGGAGAGAGAATTATTAACTTAAAATAAGATAATTATTTCAAATTAACAAGACATGGGTTAGGAGTGGTGAAGTGGACCAAAGGGGACTAAGAGGGGGAGAAAGGACCAAGGGGTAGACACGATTTCGGTGTCTACAGGAACGTAATACCAAAATAAGGCAATGAACAACTCTATTATGAAATAATGAGCCTAAACCTAAATGTAATGCTATGCATAAGTGCCTCTTAAAAAAACCAACACTTGAATGATTCCAAATAGAGATAAGCATATTTATACTAATAGTGGAATAATTGATTTGAAAGGTATGCTCATGAAAAAGCTATGCTAAGAGGAAACCCATTACAAAATTAAATAAAGAAGATAATATAAATTAAAATCCCAACATCCATCAAGAAACGCACCACCGCTGAGTGAAAAGATTCATAATGAAACACCAAGCATGAAATGCATCACTATGTAGAAGCCAAAATACTAACCAAAAAATTCAAACAAAAGTAGGGTGAGGTAGGGTAGAGAGATGCAATGTTAAGGAAACATAGTGAGAAAAAATAGAGAAGATGAATATGGATGCCATATCATTAGAGGAGTGCCAAATAACTATATAAAAAAACTAAGGATCTGGGAACCACAATGAATAGATGGGTGATGCCCAATTGGGAAGGACTGAAAAACTCACATAGAAAAATAAAAAAGGAAGGACTTAGATAAAGATATTAATAATAATTGTTCACTAAGAAAAAAACTAGAAGAGAACAAAGAGTGGGAACATAAAATTAATTTCCTTGAAATATATAAGATAGAGATTAGATAAAAAAAAATTAAAGAAGGTTGAAATTATATGTATAAATTCTTGAACTTTTTATTGAAAAAAGAATATAAATCAAATTGAATTATGATATTTTTTTTCCTTTTTTTTAATTGAATAAAAATTCACTTGAAAATTTTGGTTAAGCAGGAGAAAAAAGTGGAAAATATCCATTATGAACAACCTGCGAACAATAATTAAAGAGAAATAATTTAAAGCAAGAAACATAGAGAAACTTATGTAAATGGAGAGCGAGGGTGGAACCCTTAAAGATTTTGTTTTGAAAAATGCTACCAAAAAATCTGTACATTATCAAAAAATATTAATAAGATGAACTTAACACTAATACCATGAAGGATTTATCCCTAGAATATTCATTAATGACAGAATATGAAAGTGCAAAAATAAATAAATCACAATACTAAGTTACTTTTTAAGGTACAAACCACAAATGAAATCAAGAATTTTGAAGTGGTAAATTGAATGTCTCATAGAAAAACCCATGTGATCTTATTATAAGGTTTGCTACCAAAATATCCATAAGTACAAGACTGAATCAAGAGCATGAGAGAGAGAGAGAGAGAGAGAGAGAGAGAGGAGAGAGAGAGAGAGAGAGAGACGAGAGAGAGAGAGAGAGGAGAGAGAGAGAGAGAGAGAGAGAGAGAGAGGAGAGGGAGAGAGAGAGAGGGAGAGGGAAGAGAGAGAGAGAGAGAGAGAGAGAGAGAGAGAGAGAGAGAGAGAGAGGGGGGGGAGAGAGAGAGAGAGAGAAAGAGGGGGGAGGAGAGAGAGAGAGAGAGAGAGAGAGAGAGAGAGAGAGGAGAGAGAGAGAGAGAGAGAGAGAGAGAGAGAGAGAGAGAGAGAGCGGGGGGGATATATATATATATATATATATATATATATATATATATATATATATATATATATATATATATATATATATATATATATATATATATATGAGATTTTAGTAAAGAAATGAGGAGAGGAATGAATTATAGGAAAAGAATGGTAGTTATAAATAATCTCATTATTACCTAACAAAACCTCCTATGCATGTATGACTAGGGGCATATTCCCTTAGAAAGTGGAGGGAAGTGTGTGCCAAGTGGATGAGGGAGAGTTACATGAAAGTAATTCTAAATCCAATAAGTGGATTAAAGAGATGAGTAAAACTTCATAAAGATATAAATAAATGTATTTATAAATACATACATAACTAAGACTTGAGAATAACCTATAAACCTAAGAAGGACCTAAATAAGGTTAATGTCTCCAATAAGTAATCATACTAATTTTCAAACATTGACATCATAATTTATTTTTTCCCCAATCCATTTCAATATCATAATGCAATGCATTCTCTATAAACCACATTGAATTTCATAATATAGTTAGTATATATATACTATGTTTTATCTATATATTCTAATACATTTTTAAAAAATAATCATTTTATATATAACACATACATACATTAATTTTTTAATTTCATTGCATACCAAAATTCAATCATTTATAATAAACCAATCGACTCCCATATTTTTTAACACAATCTTAGTCAACTCATTGACATTATAACATCTTGTCATGTTCCTTTTTTTTTTTGTGTGTGTGTGTGAGAGAGAGGGAGAATATATGCCTTAGGCTATCAATGTCCTATAGGTTGTATATACACACCCCTACACACACACACACACACACACACCATGTATATGTATATGTACATGTATAAAAGATAAACAAATAAAAGAGTAACCCAAATTCCATTTTATATAGTCAAACAATTTTAATACACAATCGACTCTTATAACTAAGAATAAATTAATGGTATATACCTTCTATAGAATTCTTGGTTTATATATCTAAAGTCCCATATCCTTAGAATAGTAAACCAGAGAATATCTATATTTAAATCATATAACTATACTTTGTTAACTATTTATAATCTCATTTTCTTTTCTAATAATTTTTTCCATACCGTCAATACACAAAAAATATTTAAACCACTACCTAGCTTTACAAATTTTGACAAAAAATAATCCATTGTTTATAGGGTTTGCAAAAAAATCCTAATGTGTAAAGCAAGAGTTTTTGTGTCATCCATAGGATCCATCATTTATCCCAATAGATAATTTTTAATCTTATAAACTAAATACTTTTCATGATTTTATTACCATAATCACATAACATAAAATATAAATCTTAATAGAAGCTAACCTGGTTACGTAATTTCCCAAGATAATGCCAATGTTTCAAATTCCCTTTCTCTATTCACTCAAATTTTCTCTTGAAAGCCCATTTCTATTAGACATACCATCCATGGTATTTCTTCATCATTTTATTCATCTACATGCTCATATCATGCCAAAAAACTTGCTAATTATTCCACCATGATTAACCAACTAGCAGTCAACTAAGTGTTTCCCATGAAAACCCATAGATTTATTTCTCGGTTAGTATACTTAACATATAATACAATCCCAATTAACACTAATTATCTCTAATGTTCCTTAATTAAATAGAATAAATTAAATTTATATTACCAACCTGGAACTATGCATGTTAACATTGACTTCCACAAAATCCCATTCATTATATGAAAGTATTAATCATTTTATAGTTCAAAAGGAATGTCCACTAGTCTTCAAAAATTGACTAATGACAAACCATAATATGTATGTTTCCATGCAATTTATAACCATCGATAATAATATAATTCCATTTAAACATAGTTACTATTACAAAATAATTTGACCTTCTAAATAGTGGTTAGTTTAATATGTATACTAAATAACTTATTGAATCTCACTTATAGTAATAAACACTTTTTAAAACACATCGATTTCACCTAATCATTTAACAATATATTCATTGTTTAATATATATTAATATTAAACCTTTGGTCAACATTTAAATCAAATACAATGACATTTTTAAATAATTCTATTGTTATATTTTGACATTAGGATATACATTTATTATAATAATAATCTTATAATTATTATTATTACCTTAATCCTATAAATCAAATAACAATAATAGAATCCATTTACAACTTATTATATAAATGCATACATAACATCACATAGTTATACTACACATATATACCCAACAAAGGATGGAGGCAATTAAAACATATACAAATTCACTCATTCAACGAAGCAATTGCATCATACAGGATAAGTTATGTATGACCACAAAAATTAGTAAAATCACTCAAACAATTGAACATGATCATAAAAAACAATCATGATCAAACTATAAAGCATATTAACAATCACTTAAATGAAAACTAACACAAAACATGCTACATTTATCTAACTGATCCAATTTACACAAAAAACATGATATGCTATTATGGTATGTGCATGGATTTCTATTTTCTCTATACCACCCTCTAACATCTCCATCTACAACACCCTATCTAATGATTCTCTCCCTCCATCACACTTTGAGGGATGAACATTTCATGCATCCACCTCATAAAAATGAAGTTAGTTAATATGAAACACAAACATATCCATAAAATACTATTATATAAATAAATGATCGTGATGTCCATAATATAAAAGTATTGCTAACTCTTAGCAATCCAATCATGTAAAATAAGACACATATAACTATCTTATAATCAGCATACGACATAAAACTTAATCAAAAAATATTTAATTAACTATCAAACATAATAATGCATGGATAAAATAGGATTTTATCTAAATGAGAAATCAAAATGTGACATCGATAGTCATAATTTTAATATACTAACTCAGTTCTTCTTTTTGAACACTGTTGACACTCAAAAACCATGCACTACATTTCTAGTCATCAAAACACCCCATGACCTTGTTTATTTACCTCATACCACTCCCTAACCTTCTCAATTTCTAACCATAAAGGTAATAATATTAGTCATTTTGATCCTTTGTCCCTAATCATCGAGGGTTGACCAATGACTACCAATAGTTGACCCTCACCATGGATGGTTACCTTAGCTCTTGCATGGTCAAAGGATTCAACTATAGTTTGACTATAATTCATTCATTGATTATTATCTATCTAAATTTAGCTAGCTATTTGCATTAATAATGTGTAATTAGACTATGTGATCAATCATTTGTTAACTCGTTTGATTGGAACCTCCTTTCCTCTATATTAAGAGAGGAAGGGAAGGGTTGAATCATCAATCACCATTAGGATCAATTATATATGCTAAAAAAGATATTTTTCCTCTCAAGCAAAATTAGAAGAGCTTCTCAGCAAACTAAGATATCATTACTCTATTAACATTACTCCAGAATCCACAACTTTTAGCCAACTTCTACATTCCTCAAACTAAAAACATCTAATATCTAAGTATCTATATTTATTTATATCAAAAGTTCAATAATTATATCTATTTTTTTCATTTATCTTTATCTCCATTCTAATCACTTTTATATGTTGTATTTTTCCCTTTAACTCCACACAGGTCCTCACCATACCCTTGTTCTACCCACAACCTATTTCAATCATGTAAACACCCAATCCTAGGGCCAATACCTCTTAGTATTACCCTCTATCTCATAACCAACCTACAACCCATAACTCACCCATTTCAAACTTGTTGATAATCTCCTTTAATAGACTTCATTTTCCAAGTCAAGTTTAATAGTAACAATTGATGATCACCTAGTTGTCGATGGTTGAACCCTAACCGCTAATGGTCACCAACCACTAATGGTCACCTCATCATCGATGGTCCTAACCTAACCACTAATAGTTTATATATTCCATATACAATAACAAGATTAATTGACCCATCTACTTATACCCAAATCCTATTTTCTGAGGCTTTTTCTCATCATAGAACTTAAAACTATTTTTTGAATCAAGTTTGATTTAATTGGCATACATATTTGATCATTTATTGCTATTACTAATCAAAGTCAATTATCTATTTTCTAGTATTTATTTTATTTAATTTTAGTATCTTATGTTATTTCATGCAAACATCTACTTTTAGCACATCAATAACTAATTATTTAAAAATGTGGATTGATAGCCTCTAAAGAAGCTTGTGCTTCTTAGATCTATCTCACACTAGGTAATCCACCATACTATCCAACTAATCAATTGTTTTCTTAGTGATTTCTTATATATAGATCATCCTCCCAAAAAAAAAAAGTATCATCAATTATCTATATTCATGTGCACACAACATATTAGGTTTTACTAAATCTTCACCCTTCTTTCAAGTTTTACAACTTTATTCTAAATAAAATAAAGCAAAATTTTAGTAAAACATTATGGCATGCTTAGAGGGACCCTTGAAATTTTTTATTGGGTTCATAGCTATAGGATATTTAGTTTCATTAGATAAGATTCATTGATTGCATTATTTTCTAAAAGTTAAACATTCCTTATTTCCTTTCATCCTTTCCAATATGAAAGTTCTAGTTTCTTTTGCTTTCTTAGAAAAAGGTAAAATTTTCTTGTTTTGCTTTCACTTTTGAAAATCAAAAGTATTCATCCTAGGCTTAGGATTTGCATTATCATCATAATATCTAGGTGCATATTATCTATTTTGTATTCATTAAAAAGACACCAAATTTTTATTATAAATAAAAAATGACTTTCCATCGATTATTTTATTTTATTGATTAGCTCACATAGCTAAATTTAATCAAGTAAATTAATCATAATCTCAATTCTCTCCACACACATAAGACCAAACCACAAATTTAATTAAACATCAAAACATTGACATAAGACCCAAATAGGATTTCATCTCCTAGCATTCACCTTTCCTTGACTATCCTACTTGAATTTCACCATCAAAGGGAGAACCAAATCAATACGTTGGCTGAGTATAATCTCTAGCAACTCGATATATTCTGGCTAAGCACCTAACACCCTTATCATTGTGGTGTGTGAAGTGAGGGGGTAGGACCTAACATCAAGCTATATACCAAGTTTTAGTACAAATATTGAGAACCTTTAACTACCTAGAACCATGCTTAAACATCTTCTTCTAGTACCCATTCTACAAACCTAAGTTGGTCTTCATAAACACCTTAAAATTGAGGCATAAGCTTAAAAAGAGATAAAAGGTATTCTAGGATTTAGATGTAATTTAGTGTATGCTTATTTTTTGTGAAATAATATTATTTTTATTCCTTATCTTTTGAGTTTGTGAGGTCACTTTTTCCTTTCTTTCCTCCTCCTTTGAATGGTGTTGACAAGACAATATATAAAAATTAGGATCCACCTCCCAACCACCCATCTTCTTATTCTTCTTCCATGGAGTACATCTCAAATGTGTAAAATTCACCCAACCATTATGGAATTCTTATTAGACCACAAATAGTTGCCTAAGGAGATATATATTTTGCTACCTATCTGGACAATAATCCCATAGCCTTTCAACATTACTTTAATATTGTGTCTTACTGTGTCTATGTTTTAGTTCCACCCATTGATTAACCCTATGGCATGCCATCTTATATTATGGGAAACTCCTATATTACCACCATTTCCACCCAACCATTGGTCACCCAAGCATATTATTATACCAACAATCCCTCCAATACCACCATCCAAAACTAACCCACCCAACCAACCAACACCCAAATGCTTTCCATCCTAACTAATAACTCTTATAGACTAGGAACAACCCAACCTTTGGTTACCTATAATACACTTACCATTTAAGTACCCTCTAGTAGTGTTTACACCCTTCCTCTTGTTATCTCCAACATACCAACCTCTACTCATTTCCAAAGCTTGGAGGTTTCCATATATTCCACCCTTCCATCCATTATACCAAGGTTACCACCCATCCTCAACCTATCAAACTAACCATACCTCCAACCCAACCCATGTCAATTCCTCAACAAGTTCCCGTTGCACCCAACCCAAGTTTTACTCCTAACCCACAAGGATATATGGTTTTAACTTCTACCCAACCTCTTATATCCACTTACCCATACATGGCATCTTTATAACCATCCATGTACACATACCAATATATGGCATACTCTCAACCTTCCGCTATCTATCTGTATGTTGCACCTACCAAAACATAATAGAATCTACCCTAAAACTATGTGGTTGCAAAACTACAAATAAATCTTGTAAATATTCTAATGGACAAGATGACCACTTTGGAGTCATCTATCTCTAGTGCCCATAAATTCTTATCATATGATCAAATATATAATGAATCAATTCATCCATATATCCTTATTTGACCTTATCTTCCTCAATGAGAACTTCTAATTTGTTTGAAATTTTAGATCAAGGCACATCCTTAATAATATCTTAGAGCTTTTAGACACACTTTTTATTTGATTGCTTATTATTATGATCTCCTTATCTACACCTTTCCCATGACCCTCTCTAGTTAAACATTAGATTGGTACAGTTTTATTACCAGGAACCCCCTCTTTTCTTTTGCCCAATTATATCAAACCTTCTTAGATCATTTTCTATAAATATATATAATAATGTTTCCATTACTAACCTCTACTACATTCATAAATTTAAAGATGAGTAAATTACCAATTTCATGTCCATTTAGAGAGGGTTGATAAATTAACTCTCTTTATCCTTATACCAACCTTAGCTGATTGAGCTTTTCTCTCAAGCTTGTGCCAAACATATTTCCTCCACTCTATATGTTCATACTTTCAAGACCTTTAATGAAAATTTGACCATGGCATAGAAATTAAAGATTAGATCCATTAATGAGGGAAAGTTGAAATTGAGAAACAAGAACTCTAGATTAAAATCCAATGAAACTTCCTCCTATAAAACCACCAACCACTCCAATACTAACACCAAAACCAATGGAATATAAAATGTAGTTGTCCTTAAAATTTCCCCTCCTTTGGTTGTTAACCAACCTAACTCTTCTAATTCTTCTAACCAAAATACCTTAAACTAAAACCATAAAAACCAAAATCAATAAACTCCACTAGGGGAGTCATATGCTGCAATATTGGTAAAATTATTGAAAGTAAAGATCATATAACTTCATCTAATTAAACCCCCACAACAATTTGATTTCTCTCATCCCACACCTAGTTAGTATAAGGAGAATGAACTGTGTGCCTTCCACCATGTTATTTGACATGATGTTAGTAGATGAAATAATTTCAAAATCATTATCCAAGGGTTGATTGACAAGGGGGAACTTGCACTAGATAATCCCAATGCACCCCCAAATTAGTCACTTGACATATTTATACAAACTTTTACCAACCATTCCCCTTCCATGAATAATGAAAAAAATAGAGTGGAATCCTCTCATAGCCATGAGGTCCACACCATTAATATGGTTCTTAGTAAACTCATTGTTGAGGAAACCATCTCCCAAACTACTCTTCCTTCCCCTCCACTTATTGAGGTAGTGGAGTCACCTTCTATTCCTTTGTAAGTTGAAACAAAGGAAATAACTATTCCCCTTTCTCCACTTGTCAAGGTAGTAGAGATACCAACCTCTCCTTTGGAAGACATACTAAAAGAAATATCCCTTACCACCATATCCTTCTCTTCCATCATAAAGAAATCCACTCCTCCTTTAGAAATCATTCATAAGGAAAAGGTCACTTTAACCACCATTCACATAAAATAATCACCTTCCAAAACATTGGAGTTTTTGATTGAGAAAACGGATAAGATGACTACTCCCCTCTCTCAACCCATAGGTTTGTATTTTGAGAACAATACTAAAGGGATCAAGCCCATCTATAATCATTTCTCTAGACAAGTTCAAAATTAGGAATATTTATCCCAACCTAACATAGATCATGCCACATTTTGGCACCAATTCGAGCTTCCTTACCCAACCAAACAAGAGCCCTCAACCACACCATTTTCAACCCAACCTTCCACTTCAATTATTAAACCCACCATAATACTAATAAAACCATTATAAACCTCTACCCCTCAGACCATATTTGAACCTTCCAAACTGACTCTAATGTAAGTAGGCCCAAACACCTTCTACCATCCCATCTAAGCTCATAAAAAATCTAGGCATGATCCCAACTCAAAACCTTACTCACCATTCATTAATGTTGGATTTATAACTACTTATCCCACCAAATAAACCCCAACTAAATCTAACTAAGAAAGTGGATTCACCTAAGATCCCAAAATCCAAAACCTTGCCACTTATTTCTATCTTGCCTTCCATTTTAGGATGACATCCTTCTTCCATCCTAGGACCTCATCCTTTCATTAGGAAGACATGTCTCCCAAAGACTACCCAAACCTAGCCTCCTCTTATAGCTATGCCCCTAAATATTATTTTGACACCCTTTACCTCCAAACCCTCCACTACCAAACCTCCTACTTTTAACCATTCTCTTTCCAAATCACCCACTACCAAACCTTCTATTTCTAAAACCTCTACCTCTGAACCACCAAACACCAAGAATGCTCCACCACTCAAAACTCTTACTACTAAGCCTACTCCTAGGAATGCTTCCACCAAAAAATTTAAAGCTAAAACTCCAACAACCTTGCCAACTTTGTCTAAGTCTTACTCAACCATCCTATAAATATTATTTCAAGCTTCTTTCTTGACTCTAACTCCCATTAAACCATTTTATCCCCATATCCCTAAACCATCCTAGGTTAATGATAATATAATTTACTCATACCATAGAAAATTAGGACATGATATAGAGAATTTTAAATCAATCATCTATGTGTTAATGATGACATATTTTTAGAAGGTCCACTCTAAGAACTACAAGCCACAACCTCAAACCTACCTAATCCAATACTCTCATCTAAGAGTGAGGGGGAACCAAAGTAGTCCTCTTGCACAAACCTGCCCCAAATCCATACAATCCATGTTGTCATATAGTCACAATCCCAACAAAAGGATAAGGGGAAGGCAAAGGTGTACATTCCATGGACATACCCTTCTTACACCACATAATCACTCAACCAAACCCAAAAACCCACACCTTCTCCCAAACCCAAGATATCCATTTGGGGTACCTCTAAATCTAACCCTTTTGAGTTAATCCAAAGAGTAGTTTTCAAGCAACTTCACCAAACACTATTGAAGATGAGTTTATATTAACTAATCAGTACCTCACCCCATCATTGATAAATAATGATATAATATTTTTAGTCCATAGAGTTCCAACCTAAAGATCCACAACCTCTTGAAGACTTTATTATATCCCTCTATATTTTCATCCTTCTTACCTTTAAAGATTCATATATACCCTCTATTTATTCCCAGGATCTAGATACTCCTCTCTTCATTACCATATACATCAACCAAACCCACATCACTAGGGTTATGATTGATGTATGTGATATAATCAACATTATCTCATCCCGTGTATATGACCAACTAAAATATCCAAAAAAAATTATGTCAAAAACCACAATGATCCTCTATTCCTTTAATGACACTATGTCAACAACTCTAGGAATTGTCATCCTCCACATTTATTTAGGAACTTGCATGTTTCTTAATCTTTTCTACATATTAGAAGGTGAGTTCTAATACAATGTTATACTTAGATGACCTTGGATCCATTCCATAAATTTTATACCATCTAACCTACATTAATAAATCAAATTTAAACACTAGGGTCAAGTACTTACCATACAAGCTGACCCAAAGCATTTCACATCATACAACATGACATACTAGCTGAATGATGTTCTCCTCCTTCCCTCCACCAAGTATTAACCAACCAAAAATGACCCCACTTATTTTACCAACCAAGCCTTGACTATCTCATCCATTAATTATACCCAAATCCCCATGAAGGACTCCTTGGAATAAACATTTCAATGTCTCTTACTTGGGGATTATTACCTATTTGCCTTTGATGCCTTCCCTACTACCCAAGAGTATGGGAACCTTGACTAGAACCATGGTTTATGACCCCAATGTCGAAACCATTATTCCTTTTAGATCTTCCAATATTTAAATGAATATCATCTATGTGGGACTTGATTAACTACTTGCCACCCACTCAAACTCCTCTTCTCCTTGACCATTCACCTCTAATTTATCCTATCTAGATAAACTAGATTTCACCAAGACATACCTCTATAGGTGTGATTGGAAGGGGTTTGGTCTAGGAAGTTATGAATATGGACCACATAAGTTGCCTCCATGTAAGACCCAAAATCCTTGTGAGAGATTTGGTCTCAATTTGACTCCACTTAAAGAGCTAACAAATTCACCTCTTATTACCATCATTGACAAGGAAGTCCCATCTTCACTATCCACTCCACCATTAACATCTAAAGATTTCAACATCATTCCCCCTAACTTTTTTCATGATAATGATTAGCCTTGGTCCCATAACTATCAAAAGGATTGGGAGACTGTAGCCATTCCTTTGACTCATCATAAGATGGTTGGAGATGACTCTCTAACCATTAATACCATTCAACGTCAGGATGATGATTCCTTTCTTACCTATTTTGGTGCAGAAGATTCCTCTATCCAAAAATCCATTCCTCTAAAGACTTCAACCATGTTGAATTGCTCAACCATGTATATCAACTTGGGTATTCAAGATAACCCATGCATTATCAAAATCAACTAATCACTAAATTCCTTAGAGCTTCAAGATTTCCCCTACTTCCTACAAGACCATATAATAACATTTGATCAGTCTTACAATGACATGCTATGTATCAACCCTTCCATCACCACCCATAATATACTTACCAACCATGATGCCAAGCTAGTTAGATAAAAAAATTGACATATGCACCCTTGCATAGCCCTTCTTGTCAAATAATAACTTCAATGCCTCATATCCATAGATTTCATTCAACCAATTGATTATCTCTAATGGGTCTCAAACATCAACCTTGTCACCAAGGTGAAACAGGGACTTCACATTTTTGTATACTTTTGTGACCTTAACCTTGATTATCCAAAGGTTGACTTTCCTTTGCCAAGCATTAACCAACTTATTAATATTATAACCAACCATGACATTATATCTCTTATGGAGGGGTTATTAGGTTACAAAAGATCTTAAATACCATTAAATATCAACACAAAACCACCTTTATCACCCCTTCAGGAGTTTTATGCTATATAGACATGAATTTTGGTCTTAAGAATGTTGGTGCAACCTACCAACACACTATGACCTACATCATCCATGAACTTATTCATAAAATCATTGAAAACTATGTTGATGACCTTCTTAGGAAATCTAAAAATCTCAAAGATCATTTGGTCATTCTTAAGATTATCTTTGAATGCCTCATCCATTACCTTCTAGCTTAACACCAAGAACTGTATTTATTGGGGTCTTATTAGGAAAGATACTTGGATTTATCATCTCTTTTTAATGAAGAAAAGTCAAAATGACCAAAATCAAATAAATCCTCAACATGCCTCAACCCACCCACCTTAAAAAACTCCATTGTTTATAGGGGAAGCTCCAATACATTCATCATTTTATCTCTTAGCTCTCTGATCAATGCCAACGTTTCACCACCTTCTAAAAAAATATGTATGTTTTAGGTGGAACAAAGACTATCAAAAGGCATTTTATTCACTTAAAGATCAAGTTATATCTCCACCCATCCTCATTCCTCCCAAAAGGGATCAACCTTTCTACCTTTATATTTCCACCACTGACCATTCCTTGGGGGTGATGCTGACACATCATGATGAGCAACATAAAGAGAAATCCATCTAATATATAAGTCAAATCCTTATAAAATTAGAGACTTGGTACACCCATATAAAAAAACTTTACCTCACCTTGGTCTTTGTGGCCTTCAAACTTTGCCACTACCTTCTCAATCAAAAAACCTATGTCATAACCAATATTGACCCACTCAAGTATATGCACTCCAAGACATACCAAAAACACTATATAGCTAAGTGTCTCATGTTCTTAGCTAAGTTTAACCTTAATTTTATATAGAAAAAGCTAATAAAAGTGAAACTTATCATTTACCAATTCGCCTAAGCACCCTTCATAGATAACCAACCATCTTCCCTTTAGTTTCTTGATAAGTCCATCGCCATCCTTTTTCAAGAGGAAATCACCTATCAAATGACCATGTTCTTTTATGGATCAAAATGTGAACATCATGGGAGAGATGATATACTCCTTATTCCCCTCAATCTTAAATTTCTTCCTTTATCCTTATAACTTGACATCAATTATACCAATAACATAGTTGAGTATGAATCCTTAGTGATAGGTCTCTAAATTGCTTTAGCCTTAGCAATAAAGATGATCAGTGTTTTTGGTGACTCCAAACTCATAGTCAATAAAATAAATAAATATTATCAATGTAATAATGATGTTTCTCAAGAGTAAAAGTAACTATTTAATGTACTCTTAGCATCATTTGAACGCTACCATATCCAAACCATTCCACAGTCTACAAACAAGTTTGTTGACACGTTGGATTCCCTTACTTCTCAGATCCCATATGAACCCTATGAATCTAAAATAATTATCATTATCCATCATATTACAAAACCTTCCTATTCCAAATCAAACCCTTATTCCATTTGTAGTGTGGAAGAAGCCCCATTCAATCTTTGTTATAAGTAAATATTTGACTATCTCAACCTTGCCGTCATCCCTTCCAATCTTTCTAAGATTGACCAATGAGTGTTCATTCAAAGTATTTCCATTACACCATATTAGGGGGAATCCTTTACAATTTTGGATTTTATGGCCTTCTTTTATGGTACCTACATAACCATGAGATCTCTCATGTTATCAAGGACATGCATTATAGGGTTTGCAGATGACACTTTAGTGTAGCTATCGCTAAACATATCCTTCACCTAGGTTACTATTGGCCCACCCTTAACCAATATTATTTTGATTATGTGAATAAGTGTGTTAAATTCCAATAACATTCCAGTTTACATCACACACCTAATCATAGTCTCCAAGTATCTTAGGATTTATGTCCCTTCTCATAATGGGGATTAGATCTTATTGGTAAAATTAATCCCCATTGTTTATAGTGACATCATTTCATCATTACTATGATATAATATTTTACCAAATGGGTCAAGGCTATTATTCTCATCTCAAACAAAGATGGCAAAATTATTGATTTTATCAACTATCACATTATCTTCCATTTAGGTATTACTCATAAGATAATCATTGATAATGTTACATATTTTATGAATAATAAAGTCTAAGGTCTTTGTGACATGTTTGGAATTAAGTTTATCCTCACCCTATTATCCACAAGCTAATGGATAGGTAGAAGATTGTAGAAAAACTCTTAACAAAATGCTAACAAAAATGGTTAATATATTATGTTAGGATTGGCATTTACATATCCCATTAATCTTATGGGCATATCGTACTAGCATTTGAACCCCCATAGGTGCTACCCCATTCTCTCTCATTTTTGGAATAGAGGTTGTCTTGCCTCTGAAAATCCAAATTACCTCTCTTTGTATATGCATACAAGATATAATTTCAAGTGGTGATTATCATCAAGAACATTTAACCTAACTTGATATAATTGAGTAACATCATTTATCCATGCTTACGCATCTTCATGTCTACAAAGAATGAATCAAACGCACTTATAAATATCACCTCAGAGTATGATAATTCAACATTGAAGACTGCATCCTAAATTAAAATCAACATGTCACTAATATGGAAAAAATCAAGAGAGGAAAGATTAATTTCAATTGGCTTAGACCTTATATCATAATTCATAAGTATGGATTAGGAGCTTACTAGTTATCCTCGCTCGAAGGAAAAATAGTACCCAAGCCTCTCAATGCTTCACATCTACATCCTTTCATATGTGAAGTAGTATCAAACTCACTTTTTGTCTATCTTAAGCTCATCCCTTATTTTATGAGATTTTACATTTCACCTCCTCACTTTGATGACTATTTATTAAAACATAAAATCATGTGTTTTTCCATCCTAGTTATAGCCTAATCCTAATTATGGGTATCATGGCTCGACCCATGGCATGATTCTAATAGATAATTTTCATCCCTAATAGGATGGAATCATATGGTCATCATCTCTCCAAGAATCCTCTCACCAAATTTTCAACCTTCACATACTTTAGTTTTACCTTCATAAAGGTGAGCCTTTAAGCTTATATAAGAAAGCCTATGTCAATGAAATAGCAAGAAGAAAATCATATATATCTTATGGGTCATTCATAGTATTCATAAACTACTCCCTTGAAGGATAGTTACCAAAACCTATCAAAAAATTTCAATGTAAGGTAGATCATTCCCTTGAAGGATAACTATCAAAAATCCTAAAACAAATCTCAAAATATTAGATAACTCCCTTAAAGGATGGTTGTGTAATGCATTTGCCAAAGCAAGAAATTTCATAGAAGCTTCTCACATAGATAAACTTCCCCAACCTCTCAAAAAAATAAAAAAAATATATCAAGAGACCCATTATCAAAAAAATAAAAGGCAAAAATAAAAATTGGAAGCCATAATAAACTTCTATATGTAGACTTCCCACATCGATCAGTCCACACCCCTACAACATTATCTTTTTTATACTAACTCTTTGGAAACCTACATAAGAGGCAATCAATCTTTACATGAAAGTTCCATTATCATCCACCTCTCCCTTTTCCCTATATGAAACAAGGGATTTTAAGTGTACTTGACACTATATGGTCAAAGAACTTTTTAACCAACCAATGAATGCTAATGTGAAGCATGGGAAGGGCTTATGTTCAAAATCCAATCTAACTTCCTTTTATTTTGGTCCTCACCAATGAAATAAAATCATGTCTTTTATTATTTCTCCAATTTACTTATTGCAACATCCATTTAGGCATGTGTCTTTTGATTGTTTTATCTTTTCTTTTCTTTTCTCACATATAGTTTTGTTAGCCAAATGAAATTCATATGTTTTAAGATTATTTCAACTTCTTCTAATTACTACTTATTTATTAACTAACATTACAAAAAAAAATTGTTTTGTTTAGTGATTTGATTTTAACTTATTTCTTTAAATTGTTTTAGAAATGAAACATTTAAACCATATCATCAATCCAAAAATAATATCATTTATCTAAATAACCAATCACATCAACTAATAATCTCCATTCAATCATTCATCATAAATTAATGAGTCATCATATATGCTAATCCATCACATATAGATAATGGAGATCATAGATTCATTAATTTAAAGAATTCACATTTATAAAAGATCATACATCTACTCATAAACCTAAATTTTAAACATAAGAAACATCATCACATCATGAACATAAATCAAGTCAAATCATAAACATCCATAACCATAACAACATCATCGTAAACATTAAACAATCAACAAGTAAAAATGACCATAAACCATCTCCATAACCATAAAAACATCATCATAAACATCAAATAATCAATTCAAACATAAACTATATCCATAACCATAGTCACATCATGATCTCATAATCATAAATCATAGTATATAGAAAATCATCTCTCAAAAGGGAATGTACATCTCACTACATCAGGTCATAGGATGATATAAAAATCATATACTACATTAAAATGAGAGTCTCAAAAGAGTCTGAGATGGAGGAGAACTACTACTCCCTAGAGCTTTCCTATTTCCAAAACTTATCTATGTACCTGTAGAGGCTACCCATTGACCTCGTTTCACATGACTAACTCCCCCAGTAACTGATCCCCTCTACTCACCATATCAAGGCTTATCAAAAAGTTATTTGAAGACCAATGCCTCATAATATCTGATCTCTTCCATAATGGCCACATATCTCTCTAGATAAATATTCCTTAAAGTTATTACAAGTTATAGTACCCTCCCTCCTATTTATTTAAAATCATCTCTCTCCTATGTAACCAAGGCTAGTTGTGCTCTATCCTAATCCCTCTCCTTTGTAAAAGTGTCAACCTAATTGTGAGCCATATCTCTCTCTAAGGTCACTGTTGATAGAGCTACCTATGTTCCTACTAGTGTTCCCCTACCTGATCTATCTCTTTATTGAGTGCCTTCTTGTTAGGGGCATCCACATTGATCTAGTCCCCTCCTCTTTCTTCCATATCAACATCCATATCTTACTACCTAGCCTATCCACCATCTACTCCAAATACCACCACATCATAGTGTGCTTGGAACCAAACAAGGTACTCCTATGTAATCCCTACATCATCAATATATAGCCTCATTAGTATCTCCTCTTTATCAAACTCCATATTTTCTAGCTTTGGAGCTGATAATGGAATATCTATATCCTCCCTCCTATACCTTAGGAAAGCACCTAGGATATCCTACACTAGATTGAATTATCTCTTCACCCTGTTAAAAGGAATCAACTATACCTCATGGTCTTATCTACTATAAACCCACCTATAACTTTTCAATGATAATATCTATCTTGTATGACCTACCCATGCAAAACATTATGTATATGGCCTCCAAATGACCTCCCCTTCAACCAATGCCTCTAGCCTATCCCTATACCACTCTAGGTCTCATGCTCCTCCCACTAATGGTGTGATAGAATAATCATACCTCCATCATATTAATACAACTCTAAAGTCCATCTAAACCCATCCATGTCATGAAAATACACTTGGTCAAAGAACCTTGATGTGCTCATACTCTTAGTACTGTAGCATAACTTAGACACTGATGGCATACCACTTATGTAACCTATATCCCTAGATATCTTGGTATATTTTTACTAGTAATACTAAATCTAAAATATATATTATCTATTCCATTATCATCCCTACTATAATGCATAATAATAAAGAGGGAAATATTCCACTACTCATGTTTGGTAATGAATAATAGGTCATATCCATCATCATCATCATCATCGTCGTCATAACTCATCTTGCTCCCTTATCCCTATGATATTGGAGTGCATAATGGAGCCTCCTATATGTTACCTTGTATGCAATAAGTCCTCTCCATACAACACATCTATGAGCTTGTCTCACTCCTCACTATTGATATTCTTGATTAGCTCACCTCATGTCAATAGCCTCATAATCTAGTGAATATCCTATGGTAGAATATTTATCTCCCTGATTGATAGTAAGAATGTGTTGGTGGGCAGGTCCTATATCTTGATGAAGGATACCAACATAGTTAAATCTATGGGCACATGCTAATAATATCTAATTCTTCCCTAGCCCACTATTATCATGTACTCCCACTCTTATTCTATAATCACCCTATAGAACTCATCTAGGGGATGAGGCACTTGGTCTCATACCTACATCTAATCCCTCACTTACACAATTGGATGTATGCCTTAGTTTACTTTACCCTTCAAAACATCACCTATGAATACTACCTATTAACACTACCTCCTAGCTTAACCTATTCCACCTCATCTACATAATATTCACCTAATTTTACCTAAATCTAAGACTTTTTTTACACCTATACTCCTTAATTAACCTCCACCCATTCCAAACCCATCCTTCAACTATTTTTTCAAGATATCCTACCTTTATAATAACCATCGATGGTCAAGTATTGACCAATGTTGATTCCTTATATAACTATTTCTAATCACCCTCAATCACCAATGGTTTAGTGGTGGACCACTGATTGTCCACACACTAATTATTCAATGATTATCTATCAACCAATAATGATAAATAGTGACCACTGACGGTCAGTATGTGGTGATTGCCAATGAGCCTCAAAGCCTTAGGGCTTACCTAAACCTAATTAAACATCAATAATATCTCAAATTTATAACTACACATGACATATTCATCCCTAATATTCCCTTCCTCAACCTATTCCCCATCGCTCTACCAATGTCAAATAATACACCTAACCCCCATTTTTTATAAAACCTCACCCTAAATAACTACCAATTTACGTAAAACTAAAAAAATTCAATTACTCAACCAACCTCATTTTATGACCTACATCATGGTGGTACCCTCATCAATATTACCACCACTCATCCTTGTGCTCTACCTCCACCTTGTTACATCCTCATTGGATCTCCTCTACTCTAGCCCACCTTAATCAAGCCTCCACCTCACATGATCCTTAGTCAACCCTCACTCACTCAGTCACACTCACCTATAGACTCAACCAACACAAACTTTTACATAATTAATTTTCATTTTCACATAAAGGACAAAGAAATAGTGTCATGGATAACTTTTTTATTTGTAAAATGAGGATATAAAAGCTCATTTTACCTTTAATGGTTGTGATTTTAGGGTTGATGTCTGACCATCGATAGTCACTAGGCAATCATTCATGGTTGACCTTGATCATTGATAGTCAACCCCCTATAGTATTTTCCCATACTAACACACTTGTTCTAACAAGAACCTGACAACAAACATGTAACCATTGGAAACTAAATCATTTTCCACAAACCACTCAATCACATAGCCTCACCTTGGTCATTTTAGCCCACCTTTCACACTTTTTATGACCCCCTTACCTTGGTCATTTTGATTACATCTATTACCTTTCCATGTTTGATGAACTTATGCCCCTTTTGTACATCAACCATTCAATTTCCTCAAAGCATGAACCTTTGTGGTCTTAACACCTATACCCATTTTATTTTCTCAAAATCCAATCCTACCTTAGATACCTATCAATACATTGACCTTGCCTAAGATACTTGAGTTTTTAGGCACTAACCTAAAATACACACACTATTTCTACATTTAATTACCCTAACACTTGTCCTTTTAGTACCAACCTTATTTTATCGACCTACCTCAAGTATGGCAACCTAGTCTATGCATAGTCTATGATATCTCACTTAGTTGCATTATTTGTACTTGATCATTCTTCAATTCCCAATCAACTAACCTTATCAAATTTACCCATTTTTTTCACCCACTTATCTACATATCAAACCCACACCTAACTTTGCTTCACTTCATTGATTCCAAGTTTGAGGGGGAACACCTCCTCCTATGCTTAGGGAGTCTAACCTTTTACCAACTTCTATATTTTCTTATATTTTTATCTTGTTGACACAAATTACACAATAAAAAGGGGAAAATGTAGACAATAAAAAATTGTGCACTATATTTCTAGTTATCTAAACACCTCATGACCCCCTTTAGTTACCTTAGAACACTCCTTAACCTTCTCAACTACCAACCATAATGGAAAAATGCTAATTTGGTTCATTTTGATCCTTTTTACCTAACTATCAGTATTTGACCTTCCACCACTAATGGTTGACTCTAACTACAAATAGTTACCTTATCTCTTTCATGATCTAAGGAGTCAACTATAGTTCAACTCCAATTCACTCATTGATTACTATCTATCTAAATTTAGTCAATTTTTTGCATGATTAATGCATAATTAGACTATGTGATCAACCATTAATTAAATATTTTAATTGAAACCTCCATTTACTCTATATTAAGAGAGGAAGGGAATGGTTGAAATCATCAATCATCATCAAGATCAATCAGATAGGTTGCAAGAGATATTCTTACTCCTAAGAAAAATCAAAAGAGCTTCCCAATGAACAAGGATACCATTACTCTATCAACATTGCTTCAAAATTTACAACATTCAACCAACTTTTATATTCCTCAAACCAAAAACATATAAAATATAAGTATATATATTATTTCATTAAAAGTTTATTAATTAGCTCTATTTGTTTCATTTCTCTTTATCTCCCTTCCATCTCACTTTTTTATGTTAATGTTTTCCTTGTAACTCTAGACACTTCCTCACCATACCCTTCTTCCACCCATAGCCTATTCCAATCACCCAAACACCCAATCCTTGAACCAAATACCTCTAATTATTACCCTTTATCTCATAGCCAACCTATAACCCACAACTCACCCTTCCAAAACCTCTCACCAATCTCCTTCAATAGACTTCTTTTCCCAATCCAAGTCTAGTAGTAATTGCTAAAAGTCACCTACCCATCAATGGTTAACCCCTAATCATTGATAGTAACTAACCTCTAATGGTCAACTGACTTTGAATGATTTTACCCTAAATGCTGATGGTCATTGTTTATCATCTACAATGATAATTTGATTTGACCCATCTGCATGTACCCAAATCCTAATTTTCGAGGTTCTATCTCATTATAGAACTGTAACCTATTTTTTAAATCAAATTTGATATACTTGGAATGACTATTTAATAATTTATTACTATTACTAATCAAATTTAATTATAGCATTTCTTGTATTTTATTTGATTACCTTATGTTATTTCATGCACACATCTACTTTCAGCACATCAAAACTTAATTTTTTAGAAGTGTGGATTGACAGCCTCCAAAGAATATTGTGCTTCTTTTATCTAGCTCATGGTAGGCAATCCACCCTACTATCTAACTAATCAACAATTTTCTTCATGATTTCTTATCTACAAGTCATCTTCCTTAGACAAAGAAGATTATCAATAATCATCTGGGTTCACACATGCATAACAGATCAATTTATACTAAACCTTCACCCTTTTTTGAAATTTTAAAACTTTAATTTAAATAAAATAAATAAAAATACTAATGAAACAAACACTCTCATAAAAAATAAACCTAGTTATATTCCTATTAACTATTGTGTGTTAAATGTCCAAATTCATGAACCATGCAACTAAACAACACTCATAATTATCCATTATAAAATAACCATATCCAGGTTATATATAACCAACTACATTAACACATGGATGTCTATAAATCATAAATCAATTTAAAACCCCATTTAGGTAATACTATTTAACTCAAGTCATCCCATTTAAACTAAACCTATAACTACTTAAATGTAATAACGGAAAAATACCATAGCCATATAATATTCATAAAAACCTAGATTCATTTTAAATACCCAAATTAACCCAATATACAAAATAATGTCTATAATCCATTATCAATTTATTAATTATTAGTCCTATAATTAAGTTAAGTAAGACACTATCCTCTTGACATTTGACTAAAACATAAAACACATCCATGTAATAATTTTACTCAAAAGAAACTCATTTTTATCATTAACCCTAAGCTCACACATTCATTGTATACTTGAGTCTAATAATTAATTCGATTCTTTGGGATGATCCCTCTTCCCATAGGGTCAAATCATTGACTCCTCAAAAGGATTTACATTCTAAAACAATTATTTTAAAACAAAACCCTACTCATTTCAACATAGAAATGTATAACATAAACACTAAAATTTAGGGTAAATCAAAGAACAATCCTTACCTCTTACGTTCCCTTGTTGTATATTTTATCTTTTTATTACAAATAAGAGTCCATTTTTCTTCTCTCTACTCTATGTCAACCATGACCCTATTCTATTCCAAAAATACCATCATATTTTATAATTTCTACAATTTTATGTATGCTACCTGAAACCCCTAATTTTGTGGATAACCCTTCTTCATCCATAAATTACCAAGAATGACTCACCATAACACCATAGATTTTTGGCATGACTAACAACTTCCAATTTCAACCATCAAAACAACAGATTCAGCTAATATCTCCTCTCAACTCTAGTTGAAACCTAACACTTCCATGTTTGTATGGCTTTACTAAGAAAAAATATTGATGACTCCATAATTAGGGTTGACAAAATCATTTGTCAATAAACATAGTAGTTATTTTTAATAATTCAAGTTCATATCATAACTTTAACCATTAGTCAACATAAAGTTTCATACCTAGTTTAACCCCTTAGGTATTAAAAAAATGTCACTTTAGATACCACAATAGTCACCTTCACCTAGGTTTTATGTTAGATAATGTTTATAAAAATAAATTTTAAATGACTATAAATATAATTTATTTCCATGCCATTTATAAATCTTTTATAATGATACTTTTTTTGGTGAATGGTTGTAGGTACATCCTTGTATGGAGTACATAGTTAGCCATTCAAAAGTAAAGTAATCTAAAAGACATATATTGTAATATTATGCTATGGCAACAACATAATAATCATATATATTAGTAACCACTATAAACATGACCAATATAAAATCTAATTATGAATCAAAACTATCAAGCATAAAATATCCAAACACATTCAAAGTAGAGAAAACATATAACTATTCACTTTTGAATATTCATGATTTTTTTTGTACTACTTAGTGTGTGTAGGGTTCTTTGTCAAATCTCTCCACCTATAACATAATCATATTTAACACCCTCCATGATGATACTCTCCCTTTATATCTATCTAAAGAGTGGACTATCTCTTACATATACCTCATAAACATAAATGGTATTTATCCCATACAAATGATGATCAATATAAATGTTACTAAATCACAATAATATTGAATGAGCATAATCCACATACATATGAAACTCATGTCTAACTAACCAAAACGTAGTGAATCACACAAAATAATCATTATATGTATGTCTATATATTAGTGTAAATGAAAATAGTTTGTTACAATAGGAATTAAACAAAATTCACCCTATTATTATATGTTTAATAAATAAATCAAGTTTAGTGAGGAAATCAGGATGTAACATCCTCTCCCCAAAAAAACTAGTCATCATCCCGATGACACTTATTTTAAATTTAAGTCATGAAATTAAACATCATGTAGTATTATAATAAATAACATCAATAAATTATTTAAATAAATAAATGTAGACCCTACTACATAAATTAAGTTTTTGAGTGTCAATTATTTTGACTAGTTTTACTGTGACCGCCCCAAAATATAGAACCTCTTAACAATTCCAATCCAATACACAAGAAGGATCATTTACATAATCTTTGAGATAAGACACATGGAAAATATTATGCAATACAACTATAGATGGTATAAAATTAAGCATATACACAATGATATTGAATACTTTTAAGACCTCAAATGGTCTCACATATCTTGGTGAAAGCATTGATAATTTTGTAAACTTAATATAACTCTTATGAAGTTTAAGTTTTAGAAATACTATATCACCAACATAAAACTACCTTGCTTTCCTTTTTATACCAATATAACATTTTTTTCTATCATTAGCCTCATCTAACCTTTTACTAATTGACATGACCTACTCCATTTCTTAAAGCATTTAAGGATATAAAACTACCCTATCTTCAATCTTGTCTCAAATGATTAGTGTTTGACACCTTTCATATAATACTTCAAATGGATCCATCTTTAAATCTAGTTGGTAAGAGTTATTATAAGAAAACTCTACCAATGGAAGATACTCTTCCAAGTTATATTATTGATCCATGCAATGCATTCAAATAATATCTTATAAAACTTGATTTATTATTTTTGTTTGTCCATCCATTTTCAAATGATATGCAGTACTAAAGTTAAAATTTGTACCCAAAGTTGAATTTAGAGTCAATCAAAACCTAGTCATTCTCAAATCTTGATCAAAAATGATCTTCTTGGGAAACCCATGTAACTAGCACACCTATTTCATGAATATTTTATTAAGTATTGGCACATCATTAGTCAAATTAAATAATACAAAGTGAGCTACCTAGTTTAGTTGGATGAAAATATACTTGAGCCCTAAGTTGTTAGACTTGAACTCAAATGACTTCCCTAATAAATAATGCATCCAAAATTCTAAGGAATGCATTAATAAAATAAGCTATAGATTATGTGGGTTATAATTTATCTCATATGGATTAATCTTCCTAACCTCATATGCTACAAATAAACCATCTTGCATAATAAGTCCTCCAAGGTTAACCCCAAATACATTAGTGATTATAGATAAATGACCATTAGGATCAGGAACTCTTAGCATAGGTGGCAAAGTAAGCTTCCTTTTTAGCTCCTAAGAGGTTTTTTTCACTTATCTGACTAAATAAAACTCCAATTTTTGTGTTAAAGAGAGGTAATTGGGTTAGCTATTTTCTATATATTTTGAACAAATTTACTGTAATATCATGTTAATCCCATAAAACTTTTCATCTCATCAACATTTTTAGGTGTTGGCCACCCATTATGTCTCTTATCTTCATCGAATCAACTAAAATTTCATCTCAAGAGATAATGTCCCAAATATTGAACTTTCCTCTAGATAAATGAACATTTGAATAACTTACCATACAAAAATTTCTTACATAAATGCTACAAAATCAACTCTAGATGTTGTTGATGTTATTCTTTATTCTTAGAATAAATGAGAATATCATCAAGAAAAACTAACATAAAGTGGTCTATATAATCCCTAAACACACTATTTATGAGATTCATGAATGTTATCAGAACATTTGTTAACCCCAATGGTAACATTGTAAATTCATGGTGCCCATACCATGTTTTAAATGTTGTTTTGGGAATATCTTCCTAGATTGTCAGCTAGTGCAACCGCACTCAAAGGTCTATCTTAGGTAAAATTGTCAACCCATGCATTTGATCAAAGAGATCATCAATGTGAGGCAATGGATACCTATTCTTGATTGTCTCTTTGTTCAACATCCTATAATCAATACACATGCAAAGAGTAGCATCTTTATTTTTAACAAACACCACTAGTGCACCCCATGGTGAAAATTTTGGTTGAATCAACCCTTTAGATGATAAATCCTATATTTAAGATTTAAAATCAACCAATTATATATTCATAATCCTATAAGGTGCCTTGGATTGTAGTTTTGAACTAGGTATTATGTCAATTAAGAAATCAAACTCTTATTAAGGTAGTAATCCCAATAATTTCTCTAGAAACACATCTGAAAACTTGATAAGAAAAGGATAATGCTTAGTGGATGATTCCTTAGATTCCTGTATTTCATTTATTTTAACAATACATGTCTAACATCCTTTTTGATGATCCTTATTAAGCTAAATTATATAAATTTGACTAATTTTAAACTCCTTTTTCTCACCCTGAATATGATTTTGATTCCTAAAATCATCCTGACATTCTACCTTTTTTACATAACAATCTACCTTAGATTTATGCTTTAAAATCCAATTCAACCCTAGTATTACATCATAATATCTTAGTGGATCTACATAGATATCTCCTATCAATTTGAATTTGGGTAATTTAACCTCAAATTACAATAACTACTTATCAAATTTGACCTTGGATTCATTCCCATATTGCACTGACCATGTATTTTACATTAACTAGTTTTCCTAGACAACATAGATATAATTCATGGAGAAATAAAACATTTTATATCACTAGTGTCAATCAAAATGAAAATATGTTGACCAAAAAAATTACCTACAACCTCAATAGGTGAGACTTGAATATTAGTTTGATGATTGTTAACAACTACATGTATTCTCTATTCAAAGGTTCCTTATTACATAATACCCTTAGCTTTAGCTTTAGACCTTCCCTAAGTAAATTCCATAGAATAGTGATCATACCCACATATGAAACATATACTAGGTGTGGTCTCCCACAAATTTCACACATAATATTTTAGATCCCCCATTTTTAAAATTTTATATTTTGTCTTTTGTGAGTTAGTTGTTCTTATTGAAACCAGTACCCTAAATAATGTCTTAGTCTTTAGTATTTTTTATTTTGATTGCTTTATTTTCATAATTACTTAAAATTTCTCTAGAAGGTTTAAAATATATACCTAAGTTCATCACTAATAAAACCCATTTACTCATCTTTCATAGGAGATAAAAAAAGAGATAAGTTTTTGGGCTCATTTCCAATACAACTTAGGTTCTCCAAGATACTTTACTTATTTAACAAAAAGTAAAGTAGTTCCACAAACTTGAGTTGCATTGTGTAGTTCAAATTAGAGCTATCAATAAAATTTACTTTTTATTATAAGCCAAGTAATGTAGTCTTCCAAACCTGAGTTACACTATCTAGTTCAAACTAGAGTTATCAAACAACTTTACTTCTCATTATAATCCAAGTAAAGTAGACCTAGAGTTCTGGAGAAGCATTACATACCCAAAGTTCCATGACAACTTTATTTACCTAGAATTCTAGGATAACTTTACTTACCTAGAAATATAGGATAACTTTACTTACCTAACATTCTGGGATAACTTTACTTACCTAGAGTTTTCAACCGTAAAGAATTAAGGAATATCCATAACTTCCCAAAATTACTATATGCTATTACTTTTAGTGAGTTTTTTAGAGTTTTCTAGAACATGATATCAGGAAGGTGAAAGGTTATTGTAATAATATGGAAAGGGAGTTTCTGAGATACAAAATAAGAAGGAAATCAATTGAAAAATTAGATGATACAAATATCTAGATTTAAGGATAAGTGAAAAAATAATGTTCATAAACTCGAATGATTTTAATATTTATTATACTTCTATTTTCTTCTTGTAACTTCTAATGTAATTAAGTTGTAAAATTTAAAACTCAAGTAACTTGAATAAACAACATTAATTCAAAGTCATTATGTAAAATTAAATTACCTAAGTAAGCTTTACACTGCATGCAAGAAGTTTGTATTTGATCCAAACAAGGAAACTAAGAAGTGATAGATTCCATCATCTATTGCATGCCACACAAGAGAAATTCTAAGAAGATGCCTCTCAATGGTATTGATTTTTTAATGTAGTACATGGGAATTGAAGAAGTTATTTCCTATTTGATTTAGATATTTGTTTTTGTATAAATTAATTCCAAGCCTGCTTGCCCAAAGGGGATGGTAGTTTTTATATATCAATTGTAACTGAAGCAAGATAATTTAAGAAATCTAAAAAATTTTGTTTAGATTTATAAGTTTTTCCTTGTATGAAATTGGTTCAAAGTGAATGAGAAATAAGTTAGTTTCTATGTAAATTTGCATCTCAAGAGATATTTAGTGGATTTGTGAAGATGAAAATGGTAAAATTTGTGTTATCTTTAATCGGAATGTGAATTCTAGTCTTTCTTAGTCATTTAGTAAAAATATTATCATCTCTTGAATGTTTATTTATATGTACAGATTTAATAAGATCTGTAAAATTTCTTATTGTGAATTACTACATCTTTTCCCTAACACATTCTAGTTTTCCACTCTTAATTTCCCAAAATTTATTTACACATTCTGTGAAATAATTTCTTATTTTCTACAAAATCACCTAGTTATGGTTCATGAACTGTGTGATTCAAGTAATACCCAAAAACTAAAATAAATTTCACATAATTTGTATAATTTATAAATAAATATGAGCAATAGATAATTAGAAGTAAATAGACATAAGTATATGGGATCTTCAACACTAAATGAAGGGGATTTAATCCCATGACTGCCTAGGTACTTTTGTTAGATTATAAAATATCTAGCCAATAATTTTTGGTGACTTTGCTGGGAAGTGAAAAACTAAACTCCCAAAATCCAAAACTAGATTGCTTCTCCAAGTTGAGATAGGCACCTTTAATATTTATTTTTCCATAATTTACATGCTTTTCAAGCTGTTCATCCTAATTTCTATGTGTAGAATGAGTTTCGAAACTCTGAGTAAAGCATGTCCTTGTTGAATTTATCTCCACTTTATATAAATAAAAATGGCACAACCAATTCCCATCTTTTGGGGGGGTAGCAATTAGACCTCTAAATTTGACTCCTCTCTGTGACTTGCCAAAGGGGTCAAGAAAGAATTTTCCAAAGTTTACTATTGATGGAAAACAAAATCTAAATTAGGAGTTATCTTTCTTCTTTGTATCCTATGGAGTAGTTAGCATTGAATATTAATATGTCTTAGTCAGACTCTTTATATAGACCTTGCATGACTTAGCTGCAGAATGGTTTTACCATTTGCCTCCTTACACTATAATAAATTAGGCTACCATACATGAGTAGTTTGAGATGATCAAATCTAATAAATATTAACATATACTACTTTCCCAACTAATTCAGCTCAAAAATGAACCACATGAGCACATGTGTGATTTGATTACCAAGTTTAATATATTAACCTATAAGATTCCTCAAGCTACCCTGCCTATTAAGCATAATCGAAAGTGTTTATTCATAAATGCATAGATACCAAAATTTAGTTGTCAGCTACGTAGAGAACATCTGGTTAATTTAGTAGCAGCTAAAAACATTTTTATGAAGGTTTAATATGAGTTGATAATGGTTGTAAAGATAAAAAATAACATCTAGGGGTTATTCTTCTACTTCAAGCATATCATAGGCTACTAATCCCATATTATAAAAGTTGGATAATGAGTTACTTCAAGTCAAAAGGTAAATTACTCAAGGTACTCATGCTGGCCCTAGTAGGAATGCACCTCCACATAATTTTAATAATCAAAATTGGAATCGTATTGCTAAAGATCATATGGCTGAAGATACTAATCAAAGTCTTGATGAAGAGGATGATTTTTTAGATCTTGTTGGTGACTCTAACAACTTCTACCTAGAATATGAATCATAAAATGAATATGAATATATACTTTAGGATGATCATAGTCACTCATTTATAGTGTTTACAAGGTTATAGACTTAAGAAACTGGTAAAAAAACATTTCAAAGAATAAGAGAAAAATGATCCTAGGTCAGATGTTAGCATCCTTAAGAGAGGTAGTCCTTTACCTGATTCTCTTACCCCAAAAGATAAGTATATAGTTTCTTCTTCTCAAATTCATAAGCCAATAACTCATACTATTGAAGCTAATCATTTTCTATCTAAACCCATTCCCTCTTTTGGCATAATGACCACATTAAGGAAATTAAGATTCAAATGTCAGAAGCCATGAGAAATGAAAAAAGATAAAAGAAGTTGATTTTTAAGAAACTCAAGAGATAAATGATGAGATATATGTTGAGTGAACAGCCAAGTAAGCAAGTAGAAGAATACAAACAACACTTTTATATAGAAGAAATGCATGTGAGTGAAGAGAAATAAGATGGTTACAACTAGCTAAGTGATGGGAATGATAAAAAAGAATGAGATCAATTTGAAAGCCTCATGAAAGGCTTTGAAAATGAAATATAGACAATGGGAAAAATTATGGAATTTTATTTCAAGTTTTTATATAAAATTAGTGAAAAATTAGAGGCATAATTAGTAGCACTTGAATAGGCATTTTAAGGAAATTAGATGGAAGAAACAGAGGAATAACAAGTTATAGTAGTTGAGTATCATCTGATAGAAAACAAAGATCATAACGATGAAGCATTCATGATAGTAGGGTAATATATTGAAGCAATTAATCAGACAGTTGCATTTTTCTTTATAATAAGCATGATAGTCTTATCAAAAGAAGGCAAGAGTGTAGGTTTAATAGTAGTACATTGGGGCATCTATAGCTCATACGATAGAGAGAAATTTGAAATAATGAGTACACATGAAGTTCAAAATGATGGTGAAAGTAAAAATTATAAGAAAAAAGGTAGGTTAGTTGATGATAGGGGCAAGGGTGAACTATTGATACCTTTCAATGGGTAATACTTGAACACATGTATGTACATAAATAAGTCCTCAATATTTATTTTGTTCATTTGTCTTTTTGTTTTCTATTTGTTTATTTTTTTATTTTTTTTGTGATTGTTTTTTTTTTTTTGTAAAGACTTGGTACCTAATAGACAAGACTCAAAACCATAGATACTAGGATTGCATCCTTGTTTCTTTCTTCCTGATATAAATAAAGATGCCCCAATCAGAACCAACTAGTGTCCCCAAAATTTCACAATTGAAATTTTGGGTTCCCCTTTTTTTAAATTTAAAATTTTGTCTTTTGTGAGTCAGTTGTTCTTGTTGAAACTAATCCCCTGAAAACAGTCTTAGTATTTAATAGGTTTTATTCTGATTTCTTTATTTTACCAATTACTTCAAATTGCTTCAGAAGGTTTAAAACATCTACCTAAGGCCATCACTAAGAAAAAACATTTACTCATCTTTCCAAGAAGATCAAAGAAAATCTAAGTGTTTGGGCTTGTTTCCAATACAACATGGGTTCTCCAAGATACTTAACCTATTCAACAAGAAGTAAAGTAGTCTAATAAACCTGCTATGCACTATTTAGTTCAAACCAAAGTTATAAAACAACTTTAATTATCATTAAAATCCAAGTAAATTAGTCTTGCAAAACCCAAGTTACACTATCTAGTTCAAACCATAGTTATCAAATATCGTTAATTCTCATTATAAACTAAGTAAATTAGTTTCATAAACCTGGGTTACACTGTATAATTCAAACTAGATTAATCAAACAACTTTATTTCTCATTTAAAGCCAAGTAAAGTAGTCCAACAAACCTACGTTACACTATCTAGTTCAAACTAGAGTTATCAAAGAATTTTACTTTTCATTATAAGCCAAGTAAAGTAGACCTAGAGTTTTGGAGTAGCTTTACTTAACCAGAGTATAGGGACAAATTTACTTACTTAGAGTTTTAAGATAGCTTTACTTACCCAAAGTTTTGGGATAACTTTACTTACTTAGAGTTTTGGGCTTCTTTACTTACCTAGATTTTTCAACCATAAAGACTTAATAAAAACCTAAACCTTCTTAGGATTACGATACCCTGTTACTTTCAATGAATTTTTTAGAGTTTGCTAGAACTTAATATTAGGAAGGTGAAAGGTTATTATAAGAAGTTTGAAAGGGAGCTATTGAGATGAAAAATAGGAAGGAAATTAGTTTTCAAATCAAATCATGTAGATATCCAAATATAGAGAGAAGTACAAAAATGAAGTTTATAAACTAGAATGATTTAAACATTTCTTCTAATACTATTTTCTTCTTGCAACTTGTAACATAATTAAGTTGTAAAATGTAAAATTCAAGTAACTTGGATAAATGTCATTACTTGAAATTCATTCTATAAAATCAAGTTACTTAAGAAAGCTTTACACTACATGCAAGGATTTTGTATTTGATTCAAATAAGTAAACTAATAAGTTATAGGTGTCATTAGCTGTTGCATGCCATACAAGAAAAATTCTAGGAAGATGCTTCTCAACATTTTTGAGGTTTTAGTGCATCACATGGGAATTGAAGAAGTTGTTTCTTATTTTATTTTGATATTTATTTTTTGTATAAATATAATCCCATGCCTATGTTCCCAGAGGGGATGGCAATTTTTATATAACAATTGTAACTAAAGTAAGATAATTTAAGTAATCTAGAACATTGTGTTTAGATTTTTGAGTTTGTTTTTTGTATGAAATTGGTTCAAAGTGATTGAGAATGAAGTTATTTTCTATAAAACTTTTCATCTTAAGAGATATTTGGGGGATTTATGAAGATTAAAATGGTAAACAATATGTTATTTTTAATCTGAATGTGAATTCCAATCTTTCTTAGTCATTTGCTTAAAATATTATCATCTCTTGAATGTTTATTTACTTGTCTAGATTCAATAAGATTTGTAAAACTACTTATTATGAAGTATTACATCATTTTCCTCACACATTCTAGTTTTCCACTCTTAATTTCCAAAAATATATTTACACATTCTCTGAAAAAGCTCCTTATTTGCTACAAAATTACCTAATTATGGTTCATCAACTTTGTGATTAAAGTAATACCCCAGAAATAATACAGCTTGCACACAATCTATATAATTTGTGAATAACTATGAGCAATAGATAATTATAAGTAAATAGATATAAGTAATAAGATATTTTCCATTAAATAAAGGGAATTTAATCTCATGACTACCTAGGTACTTTTGTTAGGTTGCAAAATATCCAGCCAACAAAGTATTCCTTTGCTTTTTGATTGTTGGTTCCCTTTAAAGCCAGGCTTGAACCTACCATCCATTTTCTTGCTACCTCAAAAGTTATGAAATTTATCATTTTAATTCTTGAATTCATTCTTGGAATTTATGTTCTTTTTCCAATTTTTATTTTTAATAATAGGTTTGGAACCTCTAAACTTATTATTAAACTTATCTATGACCTGAGAAAGAGAAATCAATTTTGATTCCTACTTAAATTCCTTCTCAAAGACATGATCCATCTTAGATGGCTAATGCACATATACCTCACATCCAATTTGGGGTTTTAATAGCATAATTAACTTCTTGATATGAAACCTTTCATCTTTCTAATATTGATGAGTACATTTTAGGATCTTAATGAAATGTTGCCACTATTTTTTCATTAAATGATATCCATACTTTATATTATAAAAAAATATCAACTTCTTGTCAAAATATAACTAAGGTAATAATCTTGATAAAAAAAAAATCATGAATTGTCCCCATGTGATGGTAGTGGAGTCAAGTTTCATCTCGAGCATCTTATTTCCCCACTATGATGTTGATTCTCTAAAAATCTAATATGTTCCCAAAAATGCCTTAGTGACTTCTAAGTAGTTGTGTATCTCAAAGTAATTTCCAATTTATATAAACCAAGATTTAACACCATCCCCTAACATAGTTCTATCAAACTTAGGAGGATTAATTATCTTCATGTCCCATTTAATTTCTACAACTACATAATACCTCACATCATGCATAACCTCATCATGCCTATGATATTATTGAGATTATTACTAAGTTGTGTGTTCTTTAATATCTTCCTAACTGATTTCCTCAACATGTTTTATGCACTTCTTATTCTATGGCCAAGATTCAGTTTCTAATTTCCTATATGGCTATAAGAATATGATCCAACTTTGTAGTTTGGTCTATGGCAAATTAATTTAGATATAATACAGGGTTATTGTTTGAATTACCACCACCTCTTGGTATTCCATGCACTGTTTTCATTTTTTATTAAAAAGAGAATATGAATATGTTAACAGGGTCATTATGTACTAGATTTTGAGCCTCAGCTCTAATACCACAATTGTCAGAACCCGACTAAGTTTAACTTGAAAAAGGTATTATTTTTTTAATTTTAATTTAGTAATCTAAACCATATTATTATCAAATAGGATATGATATTTTATATTTAACTAAATACGTCTTCTTTATATAAATGGTTGTGATTGATTTAGATAATGATCAAACTAACAACATTAAGCAGTATTACAAATTCAATCTATCACAAATTGTATATCTGTTAAATGTTATTTCAACCACCTACTCAAAGTTTATAAAATAATAACAAAAAATTATTGGTTATCAAACTAAAATAATACAAAATTTACATCAGATTGAATGTGTGTGTGTGTGTGTGTGTGTGTGTGTGTGTGTGTGTGTGTGTATTTCCATGAAACAATCATGAATCAAAACCTCCCAAATATATATATAAAATGTAATTATGAGTAAAAGTCTCTATCAATTAACTATTAGAGGAAAGGGAGAGCATCATTACAGTGATTTTACACACCAATATAAAACATAGATCCCTTGCACAATTTACCAACTAGGGAAGGACCCTCATTTAATGGATGAATAGATGATAATGGTACTGGTATCAAGAATTCAACTAGAACCTGTGTGTTGTAAGATATTAATTACATGTATCATATCATAAATAATTTTGTTCTAACATGACATCATGTATATTAATCAAATAGGTGAAATGATTATTTTTAATCATAAACATTACTTTTGTCAAAGTTTTCATATAGTTTAAAGATGACATAGATCAATCATATTCACTCACATAGTCATTCAAATTTTGCTTATTCCATGTATTAATGACTCTAAATAAATGTGTGAGAACTCTAAACACCTAAATTACATTTAATGTCAAAATACACTAAAAAAATATTAATTATTCTTATTAATATAATTCATGACATCTCCCTCCAAATTTAAATAATTAAATAAATCAAATTAATCAATTATGCACACTTCTAAATCCTTATTTAAATATAAAATCTACATTTTACATTTCACCCATCATCTTCCATCTTATTCTCCATCATATGTTGACTGATCCCAAGCTAACCTATAACTTCTTCAACCTCATTTGAGTCAACCATTGAGTTGTTAAAAATTTTGACTTGTTCTTGATGACTCAATTAACCATATCCATAATTGTCTCAACCATTTTAAAATGGTCATCATACTCATGGGTGAGGACTCATTATCCACCATTGATTATTTAGATCATTTTATAAATACAAATAATCCTCCATCATTGTATATTTCTCCATTAAACTTTAAATAACTTTGAAAACTATCATTTCCATCCATATTGACTTATGATAATGAAGTGTAATTCAATTCACAAATAAATCTAAGTGAATCCAAGTAAATCAAATTATCCAAAAAAACTTTTTGCAAAAAAATATTTTTCGTTCTCCTTTGCATTAGAAGAGTGAGAAGCCACATTATTGAATAACAAATGACGTTTACATTTCAATGGATGAAAATTGCATATTTAAGGTATAACTTTGTGTTTACTATTTTTTTTGTTTATTTATTTATCTCAAGTGGAATTTGACTTTGATTAAGATTTAATAATTAGTTGATTTCTTAGCATTTATAGATTTAGTTCATACATATTTGGCATGGTCGGTGAGACCATTACCTTATATTTTTCATCCTATGTTCATTGTAATTACATTTAGAAAGTATTTTTCAATTGATTTCTTGCTACTTGTATTTGCATACATGTTTAATCTTTATGAGTGCTAGTGTAAGCTACATGTCATTATTTGACATTATTTTCTCATATATGTACGCTCACTTCATAACTATGGATTTGGAAATATCAGTTACAAAATTGTACCCCATTATAGAAAAATCAATTTTGACACATTTTTCGTGTCTTTTCATAATTTTATTTACACTATAATATTTCTATTCACATTATAATTATTTTTATGTTTCTAATTTTTTTTAGTTCTGTACTATAGGAAAACTATGAATTTGATAACTTTTGTAGTGAAATCATTCTTTCTAACCATGAATTAGTCTTAACCAGTTGAAAAATCATTAATATTGGTAGATAAATCATCTAATAACCATAAAATTTTCCCTCTAAGTTTTCTACGTTTTTTGTTTCTATTTTTATAATTCAAACATTGAAATTATTTTATAGTTGCAAAATTGTCATTCTTAAAAATGAAATTGTCATTCTACATAGGGAAAATGCATTTTTTATAAATTAAATCATTTCTAAAGACTATAAATTTATCATTTTTAACTTAAAAATTATGTTTATAACTGTTAAATTGTCATACAAGCTAGTAAAATTGTTCTATAGGCATGAATTTATTTATTCTATGTTTTCTATATTCAGTTTATTTCCTCTATTGACTGATTGATATTTTACTTTTCTATATTTTTGCATAACTAAAAATTTGTCAAAAATAAGTAGTTTTTGTGTTACTTTTATAGTTTTTATTTATTCCATTATAGGTTGCCTTATACCATGTCTAAACAAAACTTTCTGACCATTTATTTGAAGGATTATTTTCAAAGATAATGTACAAAAAAGGTTAAAGAAAAAACTAATTTAATATTTTTTACTAATGCTTTCAATTTCAAATTTTTTAATTTTTTTAGTAATTACATAATATTTTGTCTCATGTTTTTTTTCCTTTCAATTATTTTATTTTTAATTGTGAAAAATGTGTATGATCTTCCCTTGG